>JACCGJ010000731.1:0-22394 GCA_013407085.1 Atriophallophorus winterbourni
AATCAAGATTTTATGGTGATAAAAAGCTAATGCTTTACACGTACCATTGGATGACAACTATTGCAAAAAGAAAAATTTAATCAAAATCACATTGTTAATATTTTTCTGGGTTCATTTTGCTTCAATACACCGGGCCAAATTCAGGGTTTTGTTTGACGTATGCATCCAATTTCGATTTGAAAACACCAATTGTCGTTGCATTCACAACATCTTGCGGTAGCGCATTCCATAGAAAGCAGATACGCAAAGAGAAGAAATAGCGACGACAATCAAGTCTTGAGTGCGGTATTTCGAGGCAACACGAGTGACTGCGTGTATTTCGAGGGGAGTTTACTTTTATTAGTTCGCTAAGCGGATGGTTTTCGATCCGCAGTATATTGTAAGCCAGAATCAGGTCGATCCTCATTCGTCTTCGTGTAAAATCACGCAAACCAAGGATGGCCATTCGCTCTTGATACGGGACACGCTGCATCCCTTCAACTAACTTTGTAGCTTTGTGGTATATTCGATCCAGGATCTCGATGTCTTTGCGCAACCACGGTGCCCAGGCTGGGATCAAATAATCCATCGTTGGATGGATGTAAGTATTTAAAATACGAGGAATTGTTTTTGACGAGAACCGTCCGAAAATTCTTCTCAGGATTCCTAATATACCACATGCCCGATTAAACACTTTTCTACAATGCATATTCGGTTTCAGGTTATTAGTAATCCAAATTCCGAGGTCCTTTTCAGTGGTGGTCCAATTTAGAATATCGTGGCCTAGATGGTATGTATATTCGCAGTTACGGCCAAGCTGTAACATATGACATTTACGTAGGCTGAAAGGCATTTGATTCTCTAGAGACCAGCGATACAGAACATCCAAGTCGTTTTGCAGCATTAAACAATCTTCATTAGATCGGATTTGCTTCCATATTTTAATGTCCTCTGCAAAAAGAACGAGCTTGCATCGCACTATTTCAGTTATATCATTTATATATAACAGGAAAAGAATAGGTCCGAGCACTGAACCTTGAGGCACCCCGCTCGTGACATCGATACTTTTCGACAATACTCCGTCAATGCGAACTCGCACGTGCCGATCGGTCAGATAATCTGTTAGCCACGATAGTAAGTTACCTGTTATTCCATATGGCACTAGCTTTTGCAGGAGCAAGCTGTGGTCGACCTTGTCAAAAGCCTTTGAAATATCAATATAACAAGCATGTACCGTATAGCCTTGATCGAGCGACATCGTCCAATCATTTAGTGTGATCAGTAAATTCGAAAGACAAGATTTGGTCCGGCGGAAATCGTGTTGTGCTGCTGACAAAAGACGTCGTGCTTCAAGCTGACCCACAATACATTTAGATATAATGCGCTCCATAATTTTTAAAATACATGGTAGCATCGTTACAGGTCTGTAATTTGCTGCGTCAGAACGACTGCCACCTTTATAAATTGGTGTTATCACACCCGCTTTCCAAGCCAAAGGTACACAACCTTCACCAAGACTCTGGATGAAAACCGCCGCTAAGCTATTTGAAAGCTCTCTATAACACACATGAAGAATCTCTGGGGTAATATTGTCCTCCCCGGGAGATTTCTTTGTATTCAATCGACGTAAATGTCGCTCTACCACCAGTTGATCGATCACGGGCTCAGTTAGTGGTTCTACAGTGTTTGATAATTCATGATGCAATAATTGCTTTTTAGGGCAGTAGACTTGAGAGTAAAAGCACGCAAGCGCATCCGCCGTCTCTTGGACTGTGACAATCAAACCTTCTTCTGTCATGATCGGGAAAACACCTGGTTTAACTTTGGTTCTGTCATTCACAATTTTGTACAATAGTTTCGGATTCGCTTCCATTCGTTCCACCATATGTTGCTGGTACTGTTTTTTGTCCTGCCGAATTTGGGTGGTGACTCTGTTACGTATTCTGCAAAATTGTAGCCAAGATGTAGGGGTGACGTTATTGCAATGAGTAACTCAAGCACGCCTTTTCAATGAAATCCATGTTCTAGTTCTGCTGCGAACAGAGAAACGGAGGGTGTGGACATCTTTCCTCTGAATATATCGAGATTTCGACTGGATTTGCATCTGAAGGTAGTTTATCAGAGAGTTATAATGTGTATTTGAGTCACTAGAATCAAGTTGAACATCATTCAGCTCACAAAGTGCTTCTTTGAGTCTCCAAAAGTCGACTTTACGGATGAGTTTAGATTCGTCACTGTGTCTCGATGCACTGCAGACATAATCGAACACGAGCATCACATGGTCACTCCGTCCCAATGGAGCTTCATAGTGTACTAATTCAATAGCTGATTCGTTGGAAGTCAAAACTAGGTCCAAAACAGAGGGCCGGTCTGTCCCTGGCATTCGTGTGTGGTTGCAAACGTGATTGTACAGGGGGACTAGATCAAATACTTCTTGAAATTTGTGTTCCAGTGAGGTAATTGGGTGTTGATTTCTCGAGTATAGCTGCGGGACGTTGAAATCCCCCATAATCAATATTTGAGCATGTAGCCGAGCGCTGATGCGCTGAAGTCTAAGGGAAGGAAAACCCTGATTTTCAAAATCCGCTGCCTTGCGGGATACCCGATCGCGGGAAATGCTTCGGGAGAAAACCCTGAGGGAAAATCTGCAGCGGTTAGTTGGTGCACACCACCTCTTTCTGTCAACTCCCTGATGCCTTGCAGGTCGCACTTGGTTGTGCAAAGGCTAGAGAAGCTGACTCGAACAAACGCCGAGTGTTGCTGGGGACGCCGCTTTGTATTCAAATTACCAAGAATCTTCATTGAAGCCGACACATCCTCCAGGAGGAGATAGTCACACAAAGTAAAGTAAGTAAGTAAGTATTACCCAGGTGCGATCGCAGAAACTAGCGAAGTTCCCCAAGGTTCAGTCCTTGGTCCTATCCTCTTTCTTGTTTATGTCAATGAAGTACCGGAAATTGTTCGATGTAACATTTCGTTATTTGCAGACGACATAAAGATTTGGCTCAGCATTCGTAGTCCAGAAGACTGTCTGCTATTACAAAAGGATCTGGATACGCTTCACAGTTGGTCGTTGAAGAACAAACTGCCGTTTAACTTCAACAAATGCAGGATCATGAATGTGGGGAATCGAGTCGAGTTCACAAATCACATAGGTTCACATTTCCTCGAAAATTGCAGTGAAGAAAAAGATTTGGGTGTCTGGATATTCATAGATTCATAGATTATATGCAGGTAAAAAGCTATGCTTTACAAGACCCACAAAAATGTACATCGGGTTGGATGGTAAAAATATCAAAAACCTCACCTCAAGCTAACACGGCCTTTACATAGGAAATACGTGTCCTCAATCTGTTCAAACGGATATTTTGGAAATTTTCGCCCATGATATTCCCAAGGATCATGAATACATACTTGAGACAAGTCATGGAATACGGTGTGCAATCATGGTCTCCGCGGCTCAAGAAGAATGTAGAGCATATACATAGCATCTATCACCGTTCAATAAACTAGTTCTCAGCATCTGAAACAAGCCTTGTTGGAAAGAAAAGCTCAACTGAATGTGTTCGACTTTCCATATTGACGAATCAGAGGAGACCTTACAAGACTTATTCGCGCGAAGGAATACGAGAAATTATCTCACCCTTGAATATGTGCTAGTGGTACCACATTCATGCATGAACTGTAGAAGTTATTTTTATTCTATCCGTGTCTGTTTTACTTGGAACAGTTTACCTTCTACTGTTGCTGACTCCACTAACTTGCATGACTTTAAAACGAAATAAGACGACTTTTTATTAAATTATTCGTTTCCCGAACTCTTATATACTGCTTAATCTAATTCACTATCTTGTTTATACACTTACATTTAAATTTTTACCATCCTATGTTTATTGTTAAGCTTGTTGCTGTTTAGACCATTAAAAACCTTGAATTACCTTGAATTACTGTCATCGGAACTGTCATTCATTTCGTATCTGTTTACTCTGGAACTCGCTATCATCAGAAATTCTAGTTAATGCGCAAACTAATTAGTGAACAAAATTGGAACATTTTCTTTCGGCTTGGCGTGTGAATACCTGCTTATTAATTATCCTCATAATGAGTACAGAATACACACGCTATCAGAATAAGATTTGCCAGTACCCACATTCTTCACTAATATTTTGGCATCTTTACCGACGTGTGAGTAGTTTTCTGTATCCTGAACCGCTTGAATTGAATTTTGAAACTACAATTCAATGGAATTTCATACGCTTATTCTATACTTCTGTATAGCTGTGTGCTTGTAGTACAAAATTATATTTCTCATCCGGTTTTCAGAAAACTGAATACATTTGCATCGATGGCTCATCACTGTCCAACAAATCCATCCCGTTCGAAGACACTGAGCGCTTCGCAAGCAACAAGCTTGGCCAGGTTGTGTTTCGTTCCGAGCAGCTCCAACGCAACCGCCGGCCGCCAAAGCCTCCGGACATTCAATACCTTGCAAACTATCACAGTAATGAGGAAATACTTGCTTGCCCTCATATCGTTCAGCATCATCCTGCAAATATCACACCAGACGGAGATTGTCAGTTTTCGCCCGCAGTGAGTCTTTTGTTGCAGTAAAATGTTAAGCATTTCCTTGATAGAGAATATAGATCGTTTTGGATCATGTTAGATATACTTATTATACCCCGGGAAAACTTGAGTTCCTCTACATACGGATCACTAGAGTATCTAGTTTCATGCAGCCTAACGAAAAATCGAATGTTTGCCGATGTTTTCTTCAATCTAGAAGAATGAAAGGAGATGTAGAACATCTGTGATTAAAGGCGTACAATTGTGGTGGGTTGTTCAAAATGATTGCAGTTTCATTTTGAACTTCGTTTTGGCTATCCACCGGATAATCTAACTCCAGCTTTCTCTTCTTTTCAAAAACGATGTATCACATTGGTGTTATTGTAAAGCGTCAACTAAAGTTCAAACTCGGTGAACCATTACAGCGCTAAAGTAATGTGTTGCTCGCATCCGTCGCACTTAGATACCACTACCTGTTTCTGGCTGTTTGCTGTCATCAGGTGCAGACAGGAAGATTAGGTTCATATGCTCGTTGGCTGTGATATTCAACAGTAAATCTCAAGTTCAAACTCGGTGAACCATTACAGCACTGTTTCTTTTCACATGGAACGTAATTGTACCGCCCCCCGGTTGGGGCCAGTCAGATCGATAATCGCACACGTGACTTTACCCATCCCACATGTCCAAGTTTGCAGCATGAACCACAGCTCGGGCACACACGCAGCAAACTGCCTTGTTGTATTATTTTCTCATTGGTGGAATTGTGTGCTCGGCCTTGACCGCAGGCATGCACAGTTTATAGCCAGTTTTGTAAGACAGAATGAATGGATGAGCAACCACATAGTTAAGAGACAACACCTGATTCTAAAGCTTTAATCAACTGGAAAATTCTAGCGCATGAAGCTCTCCGAAAGAAAAGAGTCAGGTAATAGTTGTAACGAGAGCGTAAGAACAGAACATAACACCCAGTTGTCAAAACAACATTACTTGTTCGAGCTTGCGTTCTGGTGTGTCAACAATCGGCGACCGGGGTCGGATGCTAACCCACACGGGTGAACCCCGGCGCAAGCTTCAGTAAACTGACGCGTGCTTATTGTAATGTTTCCATAAGTAGAGAGTTGTCGTTATCGTCATACGTAGCCGAAACTAATGTGAAATTTTATTTGCCATTGGATATTTAGTGCATGTCCTTCCACCGAAGCATCAATTCCGCTTTCAGACAAACTGTGGCCACTTCACAATCCTCTTTGATTTTGAAAATCCCTTTAACCAGCAACGTACATGAGTTTTAGACATGGCTAATATCTAATCTCAAAAGTTCAATCGAAGTGAGCTCCGAATTTGTCCTCAGGAACTCAAGAAAAAACTTTGAATTTAAACTAAGAAGCCGAACTCGTAAGTGGTTAACGGTACGAAACATTGCTTGGCGACATCATCGGCAAAACCAATCATCAGAGACCTGTAAAACATTCCGTTTACTGCGGAACAAAGTAAACAAATTTGTCATCCAAGACAAGTTGTGCTTCCAAGAAGTAATATCAAGCATGATGGAGCGAAACCCCAAAATACTTTATCGTATGGTTAACGATCAAGCTAAGGTGAAACCTGGAGTAGCGTCCGTGAACACATCAGCTGGACCAACAACAACTGCAGCAGAAACTGCTGATGCTTCAGCCACGTTTTATTCATCGGTATTCAACCCGATAGAACATGCAGTAAACATCCCAAATCAAACACCTTCAAACACGGTTGCCCTAAGTGAAATAAGTGTCACTGGAAAAGCGTCCTTCAAAGTTTATTTAATCTTAAAACCGGAAAGTCTCCTGGGGCGGACGGAATTACCCCGAAAATATTGAAGCAACTTGCGAGTTTGCTATACCACTCACTTACTTGTTCGAGCAAACACCCCATTCCCGCCTGAACTGTAGGAGGTATTTTTACTCTGTCCGTGTCTCTTTTTTACTTGGAACAGTTTACCTTCAACTGTTGCTCACTCCACTAGCTTGCATGAATTTAAAACGGAATTAGACGAGTTTTTATTGCATTATTCGTTTCCAGAACATTTATATAGTGTTTAATCTATTTCCTTATATTGTTTATACACTTAAATTTTAATTTTTACCATACTATGGTTGTTGTTAAGAATGTTGCTTTTTATTCATAGATTTATTCATAGATTATATGCAGGTAAAAAGCTATGCTTTACAAGACCCACAAAAATGTACATCGGGTCGGATGGTAAAAAATATCAAAATATTTTTAGATTATTGTCAAACATAAAAAACATACTTTTCCATGTGGATATCTAGTGATTTTTTGAAAACTTCAACAGTTCCAGATTGTAACACATGAGTAGGTAAACTGTTCCACAGTTGCACATTGCGAACGGAAAATGCATATTTGCGGCAGTTCAACCTGCTATGCTGTTGGTAAAGTTTTAATTGGTGACCTCGCAGATGTGTGTTATGGGAAAGATGAAACAAATGACCGCAAGGATGATTTGTTTGATTAAGCACTGTCCAAATGAATATAAGTGCTCCCGTTTCCGTCTGTATTCAGCCGAATGCAAATTCAATAATTTAAGTCGCGTTTCGTATGGATAATTTGATAGTCCCAGGACGAGTTTTGTCGCTCTGTGCTGTGGAGTTTCTAATAGCAGAATATCTTTTTTCAACCAAGGATCCCATGCCGGTATAGCATATTCAACATGAGGACGGATGTACGTTGAAATCAATTTGCAGGCAATATTGGGGTCAAACGAACCTAGGACTCTTTTAAGGAGACCCAAGTTGTTTTCAGCTTTGCAGGCAGCCAGTCGACATTGCATTGAGTTTCCTAAGTCTGATTGGATAATCACACCTAAATCTTTTTCGGAGGAGGCGGGTTTAATAACAGTGCGACCAAGATAATATTCTTTGCTCGACTTACTGTTGAGAGACAATAGGCTGCGTTTCGAAGCATTCAGGGGCATTTCGTTGTCTATGGACCAAGTGTGAATCATATCGAGATCCCGTTGCAGGTTCTGTGTGTCGTCTGTGGAGTCTATTAGACCATTAAAAGCTTGAATTACCTTGAATTGAACTAACGAAGCCATTGTTTGACAATTCTCTTGCTTTGTTTCTTGGATCTGCCAATTTATTGATAATCCATGCGATGACTGAGCGACGCAAATGCTCTCAAGCGAACTTGCGCGGGATTTAAATATCTACGTGAGATTAAATCGAATGTCTCCATGCTACGCCTTACGAAAAAGTGCTTTTTTCTAAATAAATGACTGGCAGAATTTTACGTCTCTAATTCATTATAATTTTACGCATAAGTAAAGGGGATATGAGCGCAACACTAAATTGGTTCATTTTAATTGTCTTGACCGCTCGATGCGGGATCACATTTCGTATTTGATCACCGTGATTCATTTGTTAGAACTCTATTCAACAGTGCCATTCGAGTTTAACTTTGTTTATTACGCATACCGTTTGAGATTTCGCAGCTTTTGGTGTTTCTACGATAGCTCTGATAACATTTTTGTTGCCTGAAGAGTGCATCCGTATTCTGCACCGCGCAATATTATTCGGATGTATACATTTACACTTTGAGGATCGTTAGACAAACACTCACTCCAAAAGCTGTCGGAACTAAGCTGTTGCCTCACCATCGGTCTAGTTACCCATGGATCTTGGTTACATGTCCGAATGAATACATGCCTACGTATCTCAAATAGTTTTGTGAGCTCTTAATCGTTCTTGACAACGCAATGCAACTTGAATCAACTTTACTTTACTTGATTGACAGACCATGGGTCGCGTTTTAAATGCAATGTAGTTTTTAATTAATCGATCCCGTGATTGCTGAATGTCTTCTTTTAACGGGTGTTGAGGAATCGCGCATATTGCGCTCATTTAATGCTAACCACCAATGCCGGTGTCATGGTCACACGACAGAAATGCACCAATAAGCATTACGCAGCGATGCGAAGCAATTTTATTACGTCTTTTTGAATAAAACTCTATCTTCCTTGCTTATAGATTCACATCCAAGTGTTAGACGTTGAAGCGTAGGACCTATTATCAGCTTAGCTAACAAGCCGTGTTCATCAGAGTTACATTACGGTACATAAGTACTTTTGTAAGTTGACGTGAGTTGGGCTTGAACCGGAAGGATAATCAATTGTCTTCAAAATTGTATCCCGGTCAAGATCCGTTGGTTGTAATGGAACGTTCCTCTTTCTATCGACTATTGCGCCCATCTCTTTTAGTCGTGAAACACATGGTTTGAACCGTATACTATTAATATGATTCATTGAAGGTCATTAACCACAGCGCTGAATTGATGTTATGTACGCATTCACATGTTCAGTTGATATTCAGTTTTATTCAATTCTCAGGCTTTACCGACCACGTCAGATCGTGTTGATCGTAACACAGCGCTTAACAGATGCCCATTTCGAATCGAGCGGAATAAAAAAGTCAAACCCAGGAAGCGCAAGCCACACACCGGATTGGTTGAAGAACTGAAAGTACCTTCCTCGGTACTGTACGCTAGTCTATTGGTGTTAGTGATTCTTTTAACAATCGGTATCATCGTTGCATTCTGCATTTTGAATGCCGAAAAACTAATGTTGTGCCGAACACGCAACCGTAAACGACGTGAACGTGAAGCCGCACTTGCTTTGGAGTTGGCTGAACAAGCTGCAAAGGAAGCAGCAGCAGCTGCGGAAGCGGAAGGTCGTCAAGCGAACGCTTGGCATCCAATCTACGGTCGTTACGGAGTAATACCACCCAACATGGGTGGAGCTTTTGGAGCATTTGCTACACGAACTTTGGATTTCCCGCAAAACCAGCAGCAAGTGATGGGAATGAATGCTGTCAATGCGACCAATCAGGTGAACAGACCCGCAGCGGTTTATGGTACAACTCAACGAACCATTGGTCAAACATCTTAATTGTTTTCATTTGATCACATGCGGAAAAAAATGATTTACTCCTTATAAAATCAATATTAGTCATTCGTCTTCCAATCGATTTTTCACCAGTTTGTTGTTAATAACAACAATGTAAAAAATATTTATTCAAAACAAGGCAATAAAGATTACTTGTGCTTATTCTTTCATTCCTCGCTAATCAGGGCGGCAAGGCTTTGAGGATGTGCAGAGTTTCTAACCAGTGCATTTTGCCCATCGCTTACAAGTACTCAGCTGTCAAGCATTTCTTGGCATATACTGCGGTATGGGTTCGAAAGTTTATACTGGGGATATGTCTACATTTCAAATGGAAAAAACTTCGCCGCGGGTGTGCTTGACCTTGGTTCTACGCCATAACCGGTTGTTAGATGGGTAGCGCAAGTGGTCAGTAAAATAAATGCTTTAGCCTAAGGCTTTCTTCATTGGATGAACTTATAACCTCTGTACTACTTGGCGATAACGAAAGCATGGATAAACATCCACCCGTGAGCCTGAGCATCCTTCTGGTACGTAGATCAGGTGTATGAAACTGACACAGGCGCTTGTTGAAAATGAGGACAGAATCAAAGAGCAACATCTGCAACGTTTAATCGCATGATCTACACAATAAGTGCGGTACCGGATAATGCATGCAACATCTTCCCGTCTTACACTCAAGTTGACTGACGTAATGGAGTCAGATTACCTTCTCTGTGGGGAGTATACAATAAACTGACTGCGTACGATTACTTTTTCTTTTGCTATAACTTTTCATAACAATCCGTTATTCCATAACTTCCGCTTGACAGATGGAATGTGGAAATAAAAACAAAGTCATTCACAAATTTATCTGATATTGGAAAGAAATTTGTATGCATTCGGTTAGAGCTATTTCGGTTAACGCTTCGCTTGTGACGCAGGAACTTCGTCAGACAAAGAATGGCGGTCAGGACAAGGAACATGACTAAGTAGCGTTCCGTTCACCAAATCTGTTTGACCGCTTTGGGTTTTAAGCCACGTAGGCAAGATCAGGACCAGTGGCCAATTCGATTAATATGGTGGTATTCTCGTCAATTTGATGCACGGATGTGCAATTGTACAGTACTTACGTGCTGTGCGGCTAACACCTTGATAAATTGATTGGCCATCGGTGGTGAGCTGCATGCTGAAACAGGCTGGAGTCTCACTACCATTTCTATTTTCTTTCTCATATCTGTCTAGGCCTGGGCAACCTGACAGTATCTTAGCCCACGTGCAGTCTCGACTGTACGGTACTTTGCATGAACCTGGCTTGTGCTTTCATACAAGTGAACATGGTCGACACTGTGGCTCGCAGAAGTAAAAGTGCTTACGTGACGCAGTTATGGTTAAACATTGTCTTGAAAAATCTAATCATATATACATACATACATATTCTAATTAATAGTTAATTTTTATTTTTAAAATAAAAAGAAGAGGAGGAGTATAAAAGCTTTAATCGAAAATATGCGAAATTTCAGCCTCATTTCACTGGTCTTTTAAAAGCAGCGAATCCGAAAATGTTGGCCTATCATGTATTTGTTGTTTAATCGGCACTAGAACTGAATAACTATTCTAAGCAGTCTTTATATTTCTTTATTTCTCGGAGATTGCTAGTAATCTTTCACAATCTAAACTTAAGTGCACAAACCATACTCGAGAGAAACTTATCAAGTATCTATGTGTCAACACTTCCGACACCCCAACTTGAACACATCATCAAAATACTAAGCTCAACACGCGTCCCGTATTTGACCGTTTGGGCTGAACAGATTTCCCGAGTCGTCCTTTCTCGTATTTTTCCACTTCTTTTTCATTGTTGGCATGTATAATTTTATGTACTTCGTTTAAAAGGCTTTTTGATAACAAAAATTTTGGATCGAAATACTTTCACGCGCTATTTTTATCTCTTAAGAAAATATCATTGAAGCTGTTTGGGAACATCACTTGACCTAATCTTACTGTCACCACTTGATGACGGCAAACCACCAGAAACCGGTTGTGGGGTGTAAGTGCGGGGTATGTGAGCAACACATTACTTTGGCCATCCATAAGCGCCCTGAGTTCTTGGCCCGGAATCATTGTGATTCTGTGTTTGAACATCGGGGTTCCTTGTACGAACCCGGTTAAACAGTGACTTCACTGTCTAACTTTGTTAAACACTTTGTTTTGTTGTCGACTCAATATTATTGTTCTCATGGATAGTTCGCACTCATTTCAACATGATCTACTCAAATCTAGTCTGCATGTTTTCCTGATTGATCAATACACATCATATCATCAGAACTAGTAAAACCAAGCTCCCGTGAAAGCAAACGGTGATTCACACGCACACACTCTTCTATCATTCAAAGTAACGAAATATTGAATGCTTCGCAGTTTTATTTCGATGTGATCACAGTGGATTTATTGGTGGAAACCATATTGACCAACCTATAAAACAACATATATGCACACTCAGGTCCTTGAAATACACGAGAAAAACACGACGGATCAACTTCGGAAATATTCTCATCATTGAAATCAAACCAGCGTCCAATCACTATTTCAGTGGTCCCATCGTCATCGTTGGATTTGTCACTTTTATTTTGATCTGTCATATTGTTCACAGGTTTCTGTGTGCCACTGTTTGTGGTCTGAGCATTCTCTGTGGTGTACAGATCTTGGCTTGTATCAAGATAGTTGCTTTGTTCATACAGTGTATCAGAAGCAGCCGAGGTGGACAATACCCGTGCATGGGAGCGCATCATCAACGGTCGACTTGTAAAAACGGCCTCATAAGGTGGTGGTGGATCATCAGTAAACTTGGTGCCGTTGGACAGCGTGGATTCTTGTTCCGATGTTGGTGGAAAGTGTGCGTCAGAGGTTACCGACACTTTACTTTCCCCTTGAAACAATTTGGAACGCCAAGTAGTAGCAACTGTCGACTGTTCCGATGAGGTGTACAGACTGCTACTAATGTGCGGTTGCAAATGTTGTGGTCTTGATGGCATTGTGGAAATATTTGATGATGAATTGGGGGATGAGGAGGAGGATCGGCGGTTGGATATATTTTTCTGGCTAACTTGCGTGTGGTTCAGGCGAAGACACGAATTCTGTTTGGTCTTCATTCTATTGATATTCGTGCGTGGAAGTTGCTTCGTAATAGATGCTTGTTTGTAAGTGGGTTGTTTACGCCCGGTTGACGACGCGGTTTTTACACGACTCGGCATTTCTCTACCTCCGAGTAAGATAGTTTTCTCATTCAAGTTTCTTTGTATTGGAAGCGGAACGTGCGCTGACTGAGAACGCAGTCTTGTTGCCGGTCTTGAAGCAGCATATACTCCTACTGCGCCCGCTACGCCTTGCTCAGTAGGAGGGTGTCGGTATTGACACCCATCGTATCTTTTTGTGCTTTCAATATGTTGCTGTTGCTGTTTACTGTGATAATTCAAATTGGCCTTTTTAAGCTTTGTTGTTGTACGACAAGGCTTTGGTTGCTCGCCTCCAGCTTGAATACAATCTACGAGTACTACTTCCTTCAACTTGTCTGCGAGGTTCGGCGAAACGGTTTTCGGACTGTTGTCTGACAAATTCGATGAGGTCTTAACCGATACTTTAATATTCTCACTGACTCTGTTCAATAAATAAAATGGGGGTTTTATAGCGTTAAATCGGATTAATTTATCGGTTATCAAGTGAGTTAATACTCAAAAATATCATAAATGTCATTTACAGCCAAGTTCATTTAGTTGTTGGACTGTTGTGACGTAAGTGCAAAAACTATTTTAGAGAATCTCTATTCAGTTACTTGTAACATGTGCAGTGATGATGACCTGAAATTCTATCCGAAAGTCCACAAAACATGAAATATATCGAACAATTCGATCAACTTGGACTTTTCTACCGAATGGAAGGTCTAAACCATATATCGTGTATCAGATGCCGTATCCCGTCGGTTGTGAACTTCTTGACTAACTCAGGAATGTGCCAACTTTATTGGCGTCCTGGGGTAAGATATTTCATGGAAAGTTTGAGTGAGATTGGCGTTCAGATTCAGAACCTCGTGCCTCTGAGGCTATGTATTGAATTAACATAGCGGTTAGGTCGAATAATCAACCCCAAATTATCGACAGGGTAAAATTTCAATGGTTTCCCTTCATACAAATTTCCATATGATTTGCAATCTTCAAAATAGCCATGTTTTACAGCAAAATACTAATTACCTATATGATAAGCAACCGACTTCAGTTCATCATCAAAACCACTCATAGCTTACTTTCAATATTGTAAAAATCGATTTGATCCAGCAGGCTGAATTTGCGGATTGGTTAACTATATCACATCAACCAGATCATCTCCACTGGCTATCTTCGTATTATGAATTTGTTCCTCTCATAATTGGGAAGGCATTAGCGTCTTTGCTCCCGGCAATTCAACATTATTCGCTACCAACACTGATAAGCAGAATCCAGCATTGTTGATATAAATCCGATTTTCACTTATGGATCGGGATCATCTTGTAGTGGATACTAAAAAGCTTATTTTTCCAATCTTAACAATTGCTTTGACCAAAATAATCCAGCTAAATGTAATTATCCACGACATTGATAATAGAACTTATGTTATTTAAGCGTTTTGAACTTTTGGGTTGGATGACGGAGAGTTTTGGCGTATAATAAATCAATGAAAGACATTTAATAGGAAATGACTCATAGCAAACGATGCCATCAGATGTTTTATTTTCGTGTTGTGATTTAAAATGACCTTCCACCCCACCTTTATGAACTCTGCTTTTGCGTTCAGATTAATTCAGGTTTTGCCGTCGACCAACACACCGTTCTAAGTGCAGGATAATGCAGAATGAAAATGTTTCCACAGCAAATATCGTTTTAGCTCTCGATAGTTAATTGATGTCTCGTATTAAAAGAATATTTACTTTACCTATATATCTTATGACGTCTAGATTAAGCTCTTAGCCAATCATAACACATTCATTACAAATTAGCCTTTATGTCGGCTAAATCGGATCAAGTGATTTTAATCTACATCCGTTCTCATATCGAATATGCTATACCGGCATGGGATCCTTGGTTGAAAACAGATACTCAGCTATTTGAAACTCCACAGTGCAGAGCGACAAAACTCGTCCTGAGACTTTCTAATTATCCATACGAAATGAAACTTAAAATATTGAATTTACATTAGTCTCAATAGACGGAAACGAGGAGCACTAATATTCATTTGGACAGTGCTTAATCAAACAAATCATCCTTGCAGTCGTTTGTTTCATCTTTCTCATAGCACGCATCGGCGCGGTCACCAATCTAAACTTTACTAACAGCACAGCAGGTTGAACTTGCGCAAATATGCATTTTCCGTTCGCATTGTGAAATTGCGGAACAGTTTACCTACTCACGTGGTACAATCTGGAACCATTGACGTTTTCAAGAAACCACAAGATGCCCACATGGACAAGTATGTTTTTCATGTTTGACAATAAACTCTAACAATATTTTGATATTTTTACCATCTGACCCGATGTACATTTTTGCGCGTCTTGTAAAATATAACTTTTTACCCGCATATCGTCTATGAATAAATCTATGAACTTATTTTACCTCGGAATACCCATCGTGTTACTCCCTTCCATGACGATGTGGTTACCCGTCGCTGTCTCGGTCTCTTCAATACTTGGACTGCAAGGATTCCGTTCCGACGGCTTTGTTCCATTTCCGTTCTCTTTTATCCCGTTTACATTGGGTTCCATGCAAGAATCGGGCATACGAAGTGTGTCACAATCGGTTTCCGTTACACTCATTTGCCTGTCACACGAGAAGAATTTGTTTGTCAACTTATGGTCGCCAACCGCGGCATCTTTTTCGTTTCGCTTCAAAAATTGATACGAGCCCGTTTCAGAGTCGGTATTTTGCGAGCGTAATTCGCTGTTTAACTGGGTGTTCATGGATCGGTGCTCAATGTGTTCATTTGGAGCTTTTTTCTGACTGAGTTTAAACGGAGACCTGGCAAACACCTTGCGAGTCGTTGATGTTCGACATTTGTTGTTCTGTATGCCAATAAACGAGATTGGAGAAGTAGTATGTATATTTTAAATAAAATACGCGGTTCCAACTCAAGTCAAAGTAGTTAACAGATTGCTTTGTTTAAAGGAAAAGTCCGTGATATTAAGTGCACAAGGTCGATTGAAATTCTGTCCTTGTGAAACTCTTTATATTTCAATACCGAGTTGAAAGTGCCCGGTGTTACCCGTGTCTAGCGGAAACTCTAAACTGTCTTATCAAACAGTGTTCGCTTGAATAAGAGTAACGTTCCGTACCTGTTTTTAATGATTAAAGTCCAAGTGGTAGTCGATTGAATGGCTTTGTAAACTTACATAATTTGATCAATAACCCTGATGTGTGTAAATGCTTCCTGCTTATTGACTGTTGAGGTGTGATTGTTCATCGACATACAAAACAATGAGTAATGGGCAGGCAAAGCTCGAAGAATTCCTCTGTTTCCATTGGAAAACTGTCATATACGCAAGCAGAATTTCGAAAAATTACTAGGTTGTTTTATCCTCCAAACATGGATTAACTAATGCACAACGGACTCATGACCGTATTGATTTTTAGATGTGATGCTCGTTTTAGTATTGCTTGATCGTTTGTCAGATTAATTATTATCCACGCAGTTTGCTATCGATAGCTTCTTTCCCGGATGATTCGTAGAACTTAAATTCCGCTGCTCGCTATAAGTATTCAGTTAACTGCTGTCACCAAACTCGCCCATTTTGACCATGCTAATGTTCAATACTTGATGATTTGGCTGAGAGAGAGAGTAAAATTATGGACCTAATTTCATTTATCATAATTTCAATTTGAAACCATCGGATTGCAGGTGCATTCATTGTGATTAATAGGCACCATCATTGTGAAACTCTCATTGAGCTATGTTACAAATTCAGCATTGAATTCTAATGGTAAATATAGCGAATATTTAATGAGGTGGCCACTGACTAATACATTCATTTCAGCGAAGGGATAATGACCAATCCGGTGACCAATCACAGCAGATCGTGTCGCAGACGGATTGCATCATTTACTCACCGATTCACTTTCAACTCTTGGTTCTCGAACTGTGCCGTAAGGATCTTTGATGAACGCATGGTAATGTCCACCACATGTGCTACCACCCACATGCAGCACCACCGAGAATAGGTCGTATCGCATTGACTGGAAAGGACAATCGATTTAGCTATTTTAAAACGAGCGAAAGTCATTGAACATAGTCGAATGTGTGTAAAGCGCATGAAAAACTAATCTTAATGTCGTTAGGCGAGAAATGCAAGAATCTTGGTCTGAAAACATTTGGTCTGTGTGATGTAAAGTTTATGAAACTATTCTGTTTAGCATGTTCGTTCATATTAAAATTCAATATTGTATGTGCATGTAGACAAAAAGAACCCCGACAAAATGCTGGACATTTTTACATTGATCGATTTACTCTGTATGAAAGCGTCAATTGTGTATTTATTCACTTATTCATGGAGGAATATATTTCTAATTTTCTAAAAGCCTCGCGATAAAAGGTTTCGATAGTTGGGTTCCGCAAGATTAGTGTTTAATCCTCCGTTTATACCCTGAGATTCTAACTAATCAGGCTATGCATAAAATCAGTTACCGAATTTTAATTTTGCCAGAGTCGAACATCCAAAGGACGGAGTTTCACACTTTTTGTATCTCATATCTGAATCTTACACAGACAGTCAATGCGCAGTGCAATTCGGATCCAAGGATGTGAGTCTTAGATTTGCGTATCCCTGGTTGAGTCGTTCAATACCCGAAGTCGTATTGCGTGTTAATACAATTAACACAAAAAGTATTAATACTTTATCATGGTCATATTTATCGAGGCACGGTTTTGTAGTGGTAGCTTGCAAGTATAAGTTCGTTTACTACATTTCCGCTGTTTCAACCGGTTGTGCTGTGTAAATGCAGGGATGTGAGCACGCCAAAATCTTTATAATTAATTCAAATTAGTTCAAAGCAGATTTCCCGCATTCCTGTACTAGAGTGAAAACGACAATAATTAAGAAGGATTCTGAGCAAAAATATGAAATACTGTTTGCACAACAGTGCAAAATTTACATTCTCGTACATTTTTCTATAGAACGTTTAGTTACGTTCATTCTAGATTAGTTATCATGCATTTGGGGCAAACGCCCCGAATCCGGAAGTGGAATGTATCTGCGTGTGTAAACATCAATAAAAAATCGGGTGATCAAAATTTCATTAAGTTTATTTGCTACTACAAACACGGGTTTTTCGTAAAGTGTCCAGAATTTATTTGATTACTGTTTCAATTTAGGAGTTCACAGAGTTATCACAAAAGAGTTATATCAGAAGCAACCATGGACCAAGTAGAAGTTACGCTGGAAATCTTGAATAAGACACGTGCAATTCGTTTACATGAATCCACGTCTTTCTTAGTAAGGCTGTTGAAAACGCTTCAAATGTATTCGCAGTGTCAAGTGGCGTAATGCATTGATTATTAGTGATGCGACGTGAAACCGTTTAAGACAAAATATACCCACTAATCAACTAACATTTAATGATATCCATCTTAATGTATACAGCGATGAAGTTCGTTCTATGCTGTCAAGCATGCACAATTTGGAGAAAAAAGATGAAATTTTATTATTAATACTTAGTAAATTTACTTCACGAAATATATTTTATGTATACATAGGTATGTGTATGGCACAAAAGGTATGGCTATATCACGAAATATATATCCGAAATCGGACATTGGAATGACATTTTTACCACATTGATTAGATAACTCGGTCAAGCTCGCTGGTTTGAGACGATTGTTAAACGATTTTACAAATACCAAGCGTTTGAGAGATTGGGATCAGCTTGGGAGCTAAATAATAATTCAGTAGAGTGACAACATTATCCAACAGTGGCATACGAGCGCAACTTGTTTACCATTCTTCCACTGTTTCAAGCCTATTCTGATCCTGATCGTACTGTCTCTAACTGATGAGTGCAAACAGCACGAAACCGGTCATGGGGTGTGTGATTGAAATGCATGCGAAAGAGCTTTTTTGTTCATGGTAATGGGTTCAAACCAAGTTTACATGAGTGTGGGCTCATGTGATTGAAAAGGTTGGTCATACCAACCTTAACCAACAGTGGCATACAAGCGAAAATTGCTTACCATTATTCCACTGTTTCAAGCGCATGCGGATCCTGATCCTACTGTACTTACTACTAATGAGTGAAAACCACACGAAATCGGTCGTGGGGTGTGTGTGATAGAAATTCGTGCAAATAAGTGTTTTCGTTAATGAATCATTTAGGTTATAAGCAAAAGAAGCTTTTTATGAAGCTACGCACCACCAACTTCTCTATTGTAAGATTTCCGATGGATGCGATTTGCATGACTATTCGTTTTGATGAATAACCAATCATGGCTCCTAGTTGGTTGCAACATTTACACAAAACACTTGGTTAAAGCAGCTTTTCAGTAAAATGGACTTAGCTCGATCGGCAAATGAGTTGCTCAAAATTTTATGAATCAACGTCTAATTTGTAAATCACTATTTATGGAACAAGCCTGTGAAAATACTTAGTGGCTTTAGGAAATTTACCGTGGATTTCGGTTGGACCAGGAATCGGTTCATATCCAGTACGAGAGGAAAGCTACACAGCTTCTCCAATTTCATCGATTGCATGCTCTTTGCGTCAAAGTAAAATCTGGACAAAGACAACGTCAGTACTGGCGGAAGCTCTGAAAACCGCGTCATCTGAAACAGTGATAAATTAGGACGTTTTTGTAGATTGCTCGAGTGTACCAAAAAGTGTGCATAGGAAATCAGAGATTAGGTTCTTTTGGTTTGAGTTTATGGTCCTGGATAAATGTAGTGCGCGTTTCAAAAAGTGAATCAGCATTGGATTGATTGATTTTTAATTAAAAGGAACAAAACATTATCATTCCTAATACAATGCATACTTATCAAATTATCCAAAAAGCAAAATGTGTATAGACTTATGTTTACACTAAATTTCAAAAGGTAAATATCCTCTAAACACGATTATGAGCTAAAGTTAGCACCCG
Source organism: Atriophallophorus winterbourni (assembly GCA_013407085.1). Taxonomy (NCBI): domain Eukaryota; kingdom Metazoa; phylum Platyhelminthes; class Trematoda; order Plagiorchiida; family Microphallidae; genus Atriophallophorus; species Atriophallophorus winterbourni. The sequence continues at coordinate 19,604 of JACCGJ010000731.1, forward strand.
ACGCTGTTTATGGTCGTCTAGATCCGAAGAGATTGCAGGCTTAAACTTAAACCAGTCCACCTATCAACATTTTAAACTGTTTGAGCCAAATAAGAGTCTAGCCACCATTACACTCGATAAAGATTAACAAAACCATATGCAATCATCCATATTGCTAACGCACCTTCACTGCATCAACTTTACATTGACACGAATCACAAAAATATTGATTTTCACCAGTAAGCCGTTCCATTTGTGTATGAGCCTCCAAAGATTGCTCCACTGAATTGTATTCCATCACGGACAAGTTTATGTCTTGAAATTCATCCTGAGTTGAACAAGTTTCAACCATTCTGCAATAACCCACCTACATTTCTTTCACTCGTTCGACCGCATCGCAGACAACGAATCTGTTTTTGCTGTGATAACGTTTAACCAGGCTTACTCGTGTACACTGCACTCCACGAAAAATATCATTGATGAGACTGCACTCACTGGTACCCTTCAGGGCTATTTCAATTTGTTCAAATAGCAGTCTGTTCAATTCTTGTATATCTTGATGTATGCAAACCTTGATGGCGATCCGAATGAGACTGGAAGCTTACTTACTTCATCTTCGGTCCAGCCAAAGCTATCGGTAAGCGCTTTGGATGAAATCGCGCCACCCCCTGTGCTGATCAGTGCCTGGAACAAATTCAACATTTCTTGTATCATCTAGACGCATTACACGCAAGTGGAACTCACCCTTTTCACGTTATCTCTTTTTTGTCGTTTCTTCAAACTGAATAGACGATCTGTGTAGAGTTCGAACGAAATTAAATTGAAAGTAGAAGTACTTTAACATGCGACTCAGAATATACGCTGAAAACCTTAGGTTGTTTAACTGTCGTAATATTTCATCGAAATTCAAGATCTCAGCATTATGGTTACAAAATTACATTTGACATTCAGAGTAGTAAGAGATATTTGATATACGCTTAAGCAGATGAAATGAATGAAAATTAACGCCATTAATTCTGTAACGACTTGAAATACACTGAGAGTCGAATCGCTTTGCAACAAATGCAGAATACAGGTCTTGACACTAGCACTGGCAACAAGAGATGCATGGAGCTCATGGGAAAGAAAGTAGGTATGTACGGATTAAAAACCTGGCGATAATCAAGGCAGTAATGGGAAAGTTGTTACACGGCTGTTTAGCGGTGTGTAGTAAGAGTAACGATGTTTCAATAAATGCTTGAGCGGGCTTTTCCGGGATATATTATTTACAAGGCAATGGTCATATCATCATGCGTCAGTTACCAAAACCCACCGGCAATGGCAAACCACGTTAGAACACGCAAAAGAGCAATTGGAATTTTTGTGCTCATTCTACTTTAAATATTATTGTATACTATTGTTTGTTTGCCAGGTAGTATGTTCTACAATAAGAGAAATGTACTTTTAAGCCAAGGCCATCACGCTTGAAATGCATAATCAATGACTCCTTGTGTGTGCAGATCTTCCGAAAGTCTGTTTCGGAAGTGCACTGGCTGAAAACTGGTCTACGGAGTAGTAAACCAATTAATGTAACATATCGCACATTTTCAGAGGCCCACAGTTGTGGCCAACCCCAGAGGAAATGTTACGTTGATGTATCGACGAGTTTGCTGTTTCAAAATTGTGCTGCACGATATTTTCACGATACAACAGGTACGTAGATGTGTATAACTGTGCACAGCAAACTTATTTTCCGAAATTATTTATACGGCTATTTGAAGGGCATATTTCTGATATTCTTTTATTAAATAACACTTACATTTTTCATTATTAATATATAGGATTTTTATTGTTTGCTTTTCCGAAAATGATTCACCTGAGTAAAAGCTGAACCCTAGTTTGACACAAACGACTGTAGCTAAGATAGTGTTAGCTGCTTGGAAGATTTTAATATTTATCGACCACAGCAAATTTGTTGGAACTAATAAAAAATTGACTCTTAATCGAGCAAAGTTCAGCAAAGAAATTCTACGCCACCATTAAATCTAAGATCAAACTAGGTTGGAATAAAATAATTCATTAGGTTAAATAGTATTGCGCAACGGAAATTTTTAGGTAGTGTCAGAAAAATCGACTTGTAACTAAAATGGAATTTACTCTAATTCGTGATGCGCATTTCGCTAAAATATTACTCAATTGAAGTGAAATAAAATCCACAATACAAATATGACCGGGTTCCTTTAATTGGCTATGGAAGGCTGAACTTGTTATTTTTACAAATATTGAATTCTTCATTTTTTAAAATAACCTTTGTATTTCCACCCCTTTGGCAGTGTGAATTTTTCCCATCCACCGGGGTCATTTATAGATATTTCATCGTCAACTAGTGCCATCGAATTTGAACGCATTCTAGCAGTGTGCCGCCATGTAATATTTTTCAATAAATACGTATCACAGGTCATAATCTCTCTACTTTCTAATCACTTACTTGTAAACTCAGGTGTGTGAAGTAAAGTTTGCAAAAGGGTGTTTAAATAACATGTTCCTCCTTGGTTTTGTAATCCAGTCAATCGTTCTCGCGGTCTCTCTGGCCATTGGAAAACTGCACCGGTTAATGTTTGCTGCGCCACATTTTCTTTTATATCCTTGCTAACATGGTGACTTCTGGGCAACATAAGTGAGCTGTTTGCATTTTAATGCAACTGACTCATTACGCGAAGGCCATGTTTCAAAGTCGCACTTGGGTAGGAAAATCGATCGAATTAATCGATCAAGCAGTAGGCGATACGAACTTGACCGAGAATGACGGACAGCGTAACTGAAGGTAAGAAAC
>JACCGJ010000731.1:23394-70225 GCA_013407085.1 Atriophallophorus winterbourni
TTCTTTATTTCTCGGAGATTGCTAGTAATCTTTCACAATCTAAACTTAAGTGCACAAACCATACTCGAGAGAAACTTATCAAGTATCTATGTGTCAACACTTCCGACACCCCAACTTGAACACATCATCAAAATACTGAGCTCAACACGCGTCCCGTATTTCGCCGTTTGGGCTGAACAGATTTCCCGAGTCGTCCTCTCTCGTATTTTTCCACTTCTTTTTCATTGTTGGCATGTATAATTTTATTTAATGCAGAACTCAGACCTCAGAACTCAAAATTGTATGGTAGACAAACGCATTATAGCTAACAATAACCATAGATGACAAGGTATATGGACATACTAAAACTATAAAAAATACAATATCTACAAAACAATAGGACATTCGCAAATACCGTCATGGTTCGTCATCAACTGCATCTAGTTTGGAAGCGCAACACCTCACAGATTCTATCGTGTGATTTCGTCAGGCAAATAGTCCATGTGCAACACTCCATTCTTACGGATAACAAATTATGACGTATCCATCGAGAATGCGGAATGTTGAAGGCTTTTTGATGATACAATAGCCACACTCACCCAATGTTGGGACATCGGTGAAACTACTTTCCACCGCTATTTTTTTAATCTCCTTTAAGAAAATATCTGTGAAGCTGATTGGCGGAAATCATCACTTGACGCTATGTTCACATTACTGTCTCCCACGCCTGATGACGGCAACCCACCAGCAAACCGATGTTGTGGATGTACGTGGCGGGGGATGTGAGCAACACATTCTTTGGCCATCCATAAACCCCTGAGTTCTTGGCCCGATCATTGTATTCTGTGTTTGAAATCGTGGTTTTCTTGTGCGAACCAGGTACCATTGCCTACTACACAACTGTCTAACTTTGTTAAACACTTTGTTTTGTTGTCGACTCAATATTATTGTTCTCATGGATAGTTCGCACTCATTTCAACATGATCTACTCAAATCTAGTCTGCATGTTTTCCTGATTGATCAATACACATCATATCATCAGAACTAGTAAAACCAAGCTCCCGTGAAAGCAAACGGTGATTCACACGCACACACTCTTCTATCATTCAAAGTAACGAAATATTGAATGCTTCGCAGTTTTATTTCGATGTGATCACAGTGGATTTATTGGTGGAAACCATATTGACCAACCTATAAAACAACATATATGCACACTCAGGTCCTTGAAATACACGAGAAAAACACGACGGATCAACTTCGGAAATATTCTCATCATTGAAATCAAACCAGCGTCCAATCACTATTTCGGTGGTCCCATCGTAATCGTTGGATTTGTCACTTTTATATTGATCTGTCATATTGTTCTGTATACCACTGTTTGTGGTGCGAGCATTCTCTGTGGTATACAGATCTTGGCTTGTATCAAGATAGTTGCTTTGTTCATACAGTGTATCAGAAGCAGCCGAGGTTGACAATACCCGTGCATGGGAGCGCATCATCAACGGTCGACTTGTAAAAACGGCCTCATAAGGTGGTGGTGGATCATCAGTAAACTTGGTGCCGTTAGACAGCGTGGATTCTTGTTCCGATGTTGGTGGAAAGTGTGCGTCAGAGGTTACCGACACTTTACTTTCCCCTTGAAACAATTTGGAACGCCAACTAGTAGCAACTGTCGACTGTTCCGATGAGGTGTACAGACTGCTACTAATGTGCGGTTGCAAATGTTGTGGTCTTGATGGCATTGTGGAAATATTTGATGATGAATTGGGGGAGGAGGAGGAGGATCGGCGGTTGGATATATTTTTCTGGCTAACTTGCGTGTGGTTCAGGCGAAGACACGAATTCTGTTTGGTCTTCATTCTATTGATATTCGTGCGTGGAAGTTGCTTCGCAATAGATGCTTGTTTGAAAGTGGGTTGTTTACGCCCGGCTGATGAAGCTGTTTTTACACGACTCGACATTTCTCTACCTCCGAGTAAGATAGTTTTCTCATTCAAGTTTCTTTGTATTGGAAGCGGAACGTGCGCTGACTGAGAACGCAGTCTTGTTGCCGGTCTTGAAGCAGCATATACTCCTACTGCGCCAGCTACGCCTTGCTCAGTAGGAGGTTGTCGGTATTGACACCCATTGAATCTTTTTGTGCTTTCAATATGTTGCTGTTGCTGTTTACTGTGATAATTCAAATTGGCCTTTTTAAGCTTTGTTGTTGTATGACCATGCTTTGGTTGCTCGCTTCCCGCTTGAATACAATCCACGAGTACTACTTCCTTCAACTTGTCTGCGAGGTTCGGAGAAACGGTTTTCGGACTGTTGTCTGACAAATTCGATGAGGTCTTAACCGATACTTTAATATTCTCACTGACTCTGTTCAATAAATAAAATGGGGGTTTTATAGCGTTAAATCGGATTAATTTATCGGTTATCAAGTGAGTTAATACTCAAAAATATCATAAATGTCATTTACAGCCAAGTTCATTTAGTTGTTGGACTGTTGTGACGTAAGTGCAAAAACTATTTTAGAGAATCTCTATTCAGTTACTTGTAACATGTGCAGTGATGATGACCTGAAATTCTATCCGAAAGTCCACAAAACATGAAATATATCGAACAATTCGATCAACTTGGACTTTTCTACCGAATGGAAGGTCTAAACCATATATCGTGTATCAGATGCCGTATCCCGTCGGTTGTGAACTTCTTGACTAACTCAGGAATGTGCCAACTTTATTGGCGTCCTGGGGTAAGATATTTCATGGAAAGTTTGAGTGAGATTGGCGTTCAGATTCAGAACCTCGTGCCTCTGAGGCTATGTATTGAATTAACATAGCGGTTAGGTCGAATAATCAACCCCAAATTATCGACAGGGTAAAATTTCAATGGTTTCCCTTCATACAAATTTCCATATGATTTGCAATCTTCAAAATAGCCATGTTTTACAGCAAAATACTAATTACCTATATGATAAGCAACCGACTTCAGTTCATCATCAAAACCACTCATAGCTTACTTTCAATATTGTAAAAATCGATTTGATCTAACAGGCTAAATTTGCGGATTGGTTAACTATATCACATCAACCAGGTCATCTCCACTGGCTGTCTTCGTATTATGAATTTGTTCCTCTTATAATTTGGATGGCTTTAGCGTTTTTGCTCCCGGCAATTTAACATTATTCATTACCAACACTGATAAGCAGAATCCAGCATTGTTGATATAAATCCGATTTTCACTTATGGATCAGGACCATCTTGTAGCGGATACTAAAAAAGCTTATTTTTCCAATCTTAACAATTGCTTTGACCAAAATAATCCAGCTAAATGTAATTATCCACGGCATTGATAATAGAACTTATGATATTTAAGCGTTTTGAACTTTTGGGTTGGATGACGGAGAGTTTTGGAGTATAATAAATCAATGAAAGACATTTAATAGGAAATGACTTATAGCAAACGATGCCATCAGATGTTTTATTTTCGTGTTGTGATTTAAAATTTCCTTCCACCCCACCTTTATGAACTCTGCTTTTGCGTTCAGACTAATTCAGGTTTTGCCGTCGACCAACACACCGTTCTAAGTGCAGGATAATGCAGAATGAAAATGTTTCCACAGGAAATTGCGTTTTAGCTCTCAATAGTGAATTGATGTCTCGTATTAAAAGAAAATTTACTTTACCTATATATCTTATGACGTCTAGATTAAGCTCTTAGCCAATCATAACACATTCATTACAAATTAGCCTCTATGCCGGCTAAATCGGATCAAGTGACTTTAATCTACATCCGTCCTCATGTTGAATATACTATACCGGCATGGGATCCTTGGTTGAAAACAGATACTCAGCTATTTGAAACTCCACAACGCAGAGCGACAAAACTCGTCCTGGGACTTTCTAATTATCCATACGAAATGAAACTTAAAATATTGAATTTGCATTCGTCTCAATAGACGGAAACGAGGAGCACTAATATTCATTTGGACAGTGCTTAATCAAACAAATCATCCTTGCAGTCGTTTGTTTCATCTTTCTCATAGCACGCATCGGCGCGGTCACCAATCTAAACTTTACTAACAGCACAGCAGGTTGAACTTGCGCAAATATGCATTTTCCGTTCGCATTGTGAAATTGCGGAACAGTTTACCTACTCACGTGGTACAATCTGGAACCATTGACGTTTTCAAGAAACCACAAGATGCCCACATGGACAAGTATGTTTTTCATGTTTGACAATAAACTCTAACAATATTTTGATATTTTTACCATCTGACCCGATGTACATTTTTGCGCGTCTTGTAAAATATAACTTTTTACCCGCATATCGTCTATGAATAAATCTATGAACTTATTTTACCTCGGAATACCCATCGTGTTACTCCCTTCCATGACGATGTGGTTACCCGTCGCTGTCTCCGTCTCTTCAATGCTAGGACTGCAAGGATTCCGTTCCGATGGCTTTGTTCCATTTCCGTTCTCTTTTATCCCGTTTACATTGGGTTCCATGCAAGAATCGGGCATACGAAGTGTGTCACAATCAGTTTCCGTTACACTCGTTTGCCTGTCACACGAGAACAATTTGTTTGTCAACTTATGGTCGCCAACCGCGGCATCTTTTTCGTTTCGCTTCAAGAATTGATACGAGCCCGTTTCAGAGTCGGTATTTTGCGAGCGTAATTCGCTGTTTAACTGGGTGTTAATGGATCGGTGCTCAATGTGTTCATTTGGAGCTTTTTTCTGACTGAGTTTAAACGGAGACTTGGCAAACACCTTGCGAGTAGTTGATGTTCGACATTTGTTGTTCTGTATGCCAATAAACGAGATTGGAGAAGTAGTATGTATATTTTAAATAGAATACGCGGTTCCAACTCAAGTTAAAGTAGTTAACAGATTGCTTTGTGTAAAGGAAAAGTTCGTGATATTATGTGCACATGGTCGATTGAAATTCTGTGCTTGTGAAACTCTATATTTTAATACCGAGTTGAAAGTGCCCGGTGTTACCCGTGTCTAGCGGAAACTCTAAACTGTCTTATCAGATATTGTTCGCTTGAATAAGAGTAACGTTCCGTACCTGTTGTTAATGATTAAAGTCCAAGTGGTAGTCGATTGAATGGCTTTGTAAACTTACATAATTTGATCAATAACCCTGATGTGTGCAAATGCTTCCTGCTTATTGACTGTTGAGGTGTGATTGTTCATCGACATACAAAACAATGAGTAATGGGCAGGCAAAGCTCGTAGAATTCCTATGTTTCCATTGGAAAACTGTCATATACGCAAGCAGAATTTCGAAAAATTACTAGGTTGTTTTATCCTCCAAACATGGATTAACTAATGCACAACGGACTCATGACCGTATTGATTTTTAGATGTGATGCTCGTTTTAGTATTGCTTGATCGTTTACCAGATTAATTATTATCCACGCAGTTTGCTATCGATAGCTTCTTTCCCGGATGATTCGTAGAACTTAAATTCGGCTGCTCGCTATAAGTATTCAGTTAACTGCTGTTACCAAACTCGCCCATTTCGACCATGCTAATGTTCAATACTTGATGATTTGGCTGAGAGAAAGAGTAAAATCACGGATCTAATTTCATTTATCATAACTTAAATTTGAAACCATCGGATTGCATGTACATTCATTGTGATTAATAGGCACCATCATTGTGAAACTCTCATTGAGCTCTGTTACAAATACAGCATTGAATTCTAATGGTAAATATTGTGAATATTTAATGAGATGGCCACCGACTAATACATTCGTTTCAGCGAAGGGATAATGACCGATCCGGTGTCCTCAGCTGATCGTGTCGCAGACGGATTGAATCATTTACTCACCGATTCACTCTCAACTCTTGGTTCTCGAACTGTGCCGTAAGGATCTTTGATGAACGCATGGTAATGTCCACCACATGTGCTTCCACCCACATGCAGCACCACCGAGAATAGGTCGTATCGCATTGCCTGGAAAGAACAATCGATTTAGCGAAAATATCGATGCTATTGTAAAACGAGCGGAAGTCATCGAACATAGTCGAATGCGTGTAAAGCGCGTTGTTACCTTATAAAAAGCATGAAAAATTTATCGTAGTGTCGTAAGGCGATGAATGCAAGAATCTTGGTCCGCAAAATTTGGTCCGTGTGATACGTGTTTAGCATGTTTGTTCATATTAAAATTCAATATTGTATGTGCATGTAGACAAAAAGAACCCGGACAAAATGCTGGACATTTTTACATTGATCAATTTACTCTGTATGAACGCGTCAATTGTGTATTTATTCACATATTCATGGAGGAATATAGTTCTAATTTTCTAAAAGCCTCGCGCTGAAAGGTTTCGATAGTTGGGTTCCGCAAGATTCCAGTGTTTAGTCCTCCGTGTAAACCGTGAAATTCTAAATAATCGGGCTATGCATAAAATCAGTTACCGAATTTTAATTTTGCCAGAGTCGATAATCCAAAGAACGGAGTATTTCACACTTTTTGTATCTCATATCTGAATCTTACACAGACAGTCAATGCGCGGTGCAATTCGGATCCAAGGATGTGAGTCCTAGATTTGCGTATTCCTGGTTGAGTCGTTCAATACCCGAAGTCGTATTGCGTGTCAATACAAACAACACAAAAAAGTATTAATACTTTATCATGGTCATAATTATCGAGGCACGGTTTTGTAGTGGTAGCTTGCAAGTATAAGTTCGTTTACTACATTTCCGCTGTTTCATTTGATGACGGAAAACAATCGGTTGTGCTGTGTAAATACAGGGATGTGAGCACTCCAAAAGCTTTATAATTAATTCAAATTAGTTCAAAATATATTTGCCGCATTCCTGTAGTGGAGTGAGAACGACAATAATTAAGAAGAATTCTAAGCAAAAATATGAAATACACTGTTTGCACAGCAGTGCAAAATTTACATTCTCGTACATTTTTCTATAGAACGTTTAGTTACGTTCATTCTAGATTAGTTATCATGCATTTGGGGCAAACACCCCAAATCCGGAAGTGGAATGTATCTGCATGTGTAAACATCAATAAAATATGGGGTGATCAAAATTTCATTAAGTTTATTTGCTACTTCAAACACGGGGTTTTTCGTAAAATGTCCAGAATTTGTTTGATTACTGTTTCGCTATAGGAGTTCACAGATTTCTCGCAAAAGATTTATATCAGAAGCAACCATGGACCAAGTAGAAGTTACGCCGGAAATCTTGAATAAGACACGTGCAATTCGTTTACATGAATTCAAGTCTTTCTCAATAAGGCTGCCCGAAATGCTTCAAATGTATTCGCATTGTCAAATGGCATAATGCATTTATTATTAGTGACGCGATGTGAAACCGTTTAAGACAAAATGTACCCACTAATCAACTAACATTTAATGATATCCATCTTAGTGTATACAGCGATGAAGCTCGTTCTATGCTGTCAAGCATGCACAATGTGGAGAAAAAAATGATGAAATTTTATTATTAATAATTAGTAAATTTAGTTCACGAAATATTTTTTATGTATACATCGGTATGTGTATGTCACAAAAGGTATGGCTATATCACGAAATATATATCCGAAATCGGACATTGATTAGATAACTCGGTCAAGCTCGCTGGTTTGAGACGATTGTTAAACGATTTTACAAATACCAGGCGTTTGAGAGATTGGAATCAGCTTGGGAGCTAAATAACAATTCAGTAGAGTGACAACCTTATCCAGCAGTGGCATACAAGCGCAAATTGTTTACCATTCTTCCACTGTTTCAAGCCTATTCTGATCCTGATCGTACTGTCTCTAACTGATGAATGCAAACAGCACGAAACCGGTCATGGGGTGTTGATTGAAATGCATGCGAAAGAGCTTTTTTGTTCATGGTAATGGGTTCAAACCCAGTTTACATGAGTGTGGGCTCATGTGATTGAAAAGGTTGGTCGTACCAACCTTAACCAACAGTGGCATACAAGCGAAAATTGCTTACCATTATTCCACTGTTTCAAGCGCATGCGGATCCTGATCCTACTGTACTTACTACTGATGAGTGAAAACCACACGAAATCGGTCGTGGGGTGTGTGTGATAGAAATGCGTGCAAATAAGTGTTTTCGTTAATGAATCATTTAGGTTCTAAGCAAAAAGAAGCTTTTAATGAAGCTACACACCACCAACTTCTCTTTTGTAAGATTTCCGATGGATGCGATTTGCATGACTATTCGTTTTGATGAATAACCAATCATGGCTCCTAGTTGGTTGCAACATTTACACAAAACACTTGGTTGAAGCAGCTTTTCAGTAAAATGGACTTAGCTCGATCGGCAAATGAGTTGCACAAAATTTTATGAATCAACGTCTAATTTGTAAATAACTATTTATGGAACAAGCCTGTGAAAATACTTAGTGGCTTTAGGAAATTTACCGTGGATTTCGGTTGGACCAGGAATCGGTTCATATCCAGTACGAGAGGAAAGCTACACAGCTTCTCCAATTTCATCGATTGCATGCTCTTTGCGTCAAAGTAAAATCTGGACAAAGACAACGTCAGTACTGGCGGAAGCTCTGAAAACCGCGTCATCTGAAACAGTGATAAATTAGGACGTTTTTGTAGATTGCTCGAGTGTACCAAAAAGTGTGCATAGGAAATCAGAGATTAGGTTCTTTTGGTTTGAGTTTATGGTCCTGGATAAATGTAGTGCGCGTTTCAAAAAGTGAATCAGCATTGGATTGATTGATTTTTAATTAAAAGGAACAAAACATTATCACTCCTAATACAATGCATACTAATCAAATTATCCAAAAAGCAAAATGTGTATAGACTTAGGTTTACACTAAATTTCAAAAGGTAAATATCCTCTAAACACGATTATGAGCTAAAGTTAGCACCCGACGCTGTTTATGGTCGTCAGATCTGAAGAGATTGCAGGCTTAAACTTTAACCAGTCCAGCTATCAACATTTTAAACTGTTTGAGCCAAATAAGAGTCTAACCACCATTACACTCTATAAAGATGAACAAAACCATATGCAATCATCCATATTGCTAACGCACCTTCACTGCATCAACTTTACATTGACAAGAATCACAAAAATATTGATTTTCACCAGTAAGCCGTTCCATTTGTGTATGAGCCTCCAAAGATTGCTCCACTGAATTGTATTCCATCACGGACAAGTTTATGTCTTGAAATTCATCCTGAGTTGAACAAGTTTCAACCATTCTGCAATAACCCACCTACATTTCTTTCACTCGTTCGACCGCATCGCAGACAACGAATCTGTTTTTGCTGTGATAACGTTTAACCAGGCTTACTCGTGTACACTGCACTCCACGAAAAATATCATTGATGAGACTGCACTCACTGGTACCCTTCAGGGCTATTTCAATTTGTTCAAATAGCAGTCTGTTCAATTCTTGTATATCTTGATGTATGCAAACCTTGATGGCGATCCGAATGAGACTGGAAGCTTACTTACTTCATCTTCGGTCCAGCCAAAGCTATCGGTAAGCGCTTTGGATGAAATCGCGCCACCCCCTGTGCTGATCAGTGCCTGGAACAAATTCAACATTTCTTGTATCATCTAGACGCATTACACGCAAGTGGAACTCACCCTTTTCACGTTATCTCTTTTTTGTCGTTTCTTCAAACTGAATAGACGATCTGTGTAGAGTTCGAACGAAATTAAATTGAAAGTAGAAGTACTTTAACATGCGACTCAGAATATACGCTGAAAACCTTAGGTTGTTTAACTGTCGTAATATTTCATCGAAATTCAAGATCTCAGCATTATGGTTACAAAATTACATTTGACATTCAGAGTAGTAAGAGATATTTGATATACGCTTAAGCAGATGAAATGAATGAAAATTAACGCCATTAATTCTGTAACGACTTGAAATACACTGAGAGTCGAATCGCTTTGCAACAAATGCAGAATACAGGTCTTGACACTAGCACTGGCAACAAGAGATGCATGGAGCTCATGGGAAAGAAAGTAGGTATGTACGGATTAAAAACCTGGCGATAATCAAGGCAGTAATGGGAAAGTTGTTACACGGCTGTTTAGCGGTGTGTAGTAAGAGTAACGATGTTTCAATAAATGCTTGAGCGGGCTTTTCCGGGATATATTATTTACAAGGCAATGGTCATATCATCATGCGTCAGTTACCAAAACCCACCGGCAATGGCAAACCACGTTAGAACACGCAAAAGAGCAATTGGAATTTTTGTGCTCATTCTACTTTAAATATTATTGTATACTATTGTTTGTTTGCCAGGTAGTATGTTCTACAATAAGAGAAATGTACTTTTAAGCCAAGGCCATCACGCTTGAAATGCATAATCAATGACTCCTTGTGTGTGCAGATCTTCCGAAAGTCTGTTTCGGAAGTGCACTGGCTGAAAACTGGTCTACGGAGTAGTAAACCAATTAATGTAACATATCGCACATTTTCAGAGGCCCACAGTTGTGGCCAACCCCAGAGGAAATGTTACGTTGATGTATCGACGAGTTTGCTGTTTCAAAATTGTGCTGCACGATATTTTCACGATACAACAGGTACGTAGATGTGTATAACTGTGCACAGCAAACTTATTTTCCGAAATTATTTATACGGCTATTTGAAGGGCATATTTCTGATATTCTTTTATTAAATAACACTTACATTTTTCATTATTAATATATAGGATTTTTATTGTTTGCTTTTCCGAAAATGATTCACCTGAGTAAAAGCTGAACCCTAGTTTGACACAAACGACTGTAGCTAAGATAGTGTTAGCTGCTTGGAAGATTTTAATATTTATCGACCACAGCAAATTTGTTGGAACTAATAAAAAATTGACTCTTAATCGAGCAAAGTTCAGCAAAGAAATTCTACGCCACCATTAAATCTAAGATCAAACTAGGTTGGAATAAAATAATTCATTAGGTTAAATAGTATTGCGCAACGGAAATTTTTAGGTAGTGTCAGAAAAATCGACTTGTAACTAAAATGGAATTTACTCTAATTCGTGATGCGCATTTCGCTAAAATATTACTCAATTAAAGTGAAATAAAATCCACAATACAAATATGGCCGGGTTCCTTTAATTGGCTATGGAAGGCTGAACTTGTTATTTTTTACAAATATTGAATTCTTCATTTTTTTAAAATAACCTTTGTATTTCCACCCCTTTGGCAGCGTGAATTTTTCCCATCCACCGGGGTCATTTAGAGATATTTCATCGTCAACTAGTGCCATCGAATTTGAACGCATTCTAGCAGTGTGCTGCCATGTAATATTTCCCAATAAAAACGTATCACAGGTCATAATCTCTCTACTGTCTAATCACTTACTTGTAAACTCAGGTGTGTGAAGTAAAGTTTGCAAAAGGGTGTTTAAATAACATGTTCCTCCTTGGTTTTGTAATCCAGTCAATCGTTCTCGCGGTCTCTCTGGCCATTGGAAAACTGCACCGGTTAATGTTTGCTGCGCCACATTTTCTTTTATATCCTTGCTCACATGGTGACTTCTGGGCAACATAAGTGAGCTGTTTGCATTTTAATGCAACTGACTCATTACGCGAAGGCCATGTTTCAAAGTCGCACTTGGGTAGGAAAATCGATCGAATTAATCGATCAAGCAGTAGGCGATACGAACTTGACCGAGAATGACGGACAGCGTAACTGAAGGTAAGAAACATTTGTTTCTGTTCATGTATTGCATGCTGTGATAAAATTTAAACTGCAAAGTAAAAGAGTATACAGTGAAGTATCGCTACACATCCCAAACATTTACACACCACTACCAGTTTCTAGATTTTTAACTGTCATGTCACACCTTAAGTTTAGGTTCAGTGAATTTTGTAACACTGTGAAAATTGGTCATCCATGAGCGCATTGCGTTCTTGACCAGGAATCATTTTGTGATTCTGTGTTTGAACATCATGGTTGGTTGTACGAAACCTAGTAAACAGTAGCTTTAAAGTCTAACTTTGTTTAAATGGGTATATTTCCTTGCGTTGATAGAGGCGACTGAAACAATTAAAGAGTAATCTTCTTTCTCAATGTTGTGGGAAAATTGTTCGATAAGCCTTACAGATCCGGCTACAAGTTTTAGCTGATAGAGTTTATTCCGAAACTCAATGTGGCTTCCGCAGGGGAAGATCAACCATTGACATGATCTTCTCCATGAGACAACTTTAAGAAACGTTTTGGGAATAGCGCATGCCATTAGACGCTGCCTTTATCAATTTAACGAAAACATTCGACTACGCCAGCAGGGAGGGTCTTTTTAAAATGTTTGACCTTATATGCTGTCACCCAAGACTGCTCAAACTTGTTATTTCGTTCCACTCCGGCATGAAAGGCTCAATCCACTTTAACAGAAGCCTTCGAAATTCGCCGAGGAGTCAAACAAGGTTGTGTTCTTGCTGCAACACTTTTCAGAATATTCTTTGATCTGTTTCTGAAGTACTCAATGGTTGCTGTAAAATGTGCCCATTCGGGAAGATAAGCGAATCTGGCAGAGTTGTTGTATCTGTGTGTGTTTGTGGGCGTAACCATTATGTACTCATTCACTCCGGAATTCCGGTATGTATATCCAATAGTTTAGGAGAATCTATCCACTAGAAATCGCTAAATCTTATGCACTTATAAAATTTGCTAGGCAACACTAATGAACATTTACGACCAGACACAAAATACGAAGTTGTCTTGTTTGATTAGCTTTATCACAAGCAGTTGATCGAGGCTCCGTTGGCCGATATTTTACGACTAATCTTGTTGGTATAAATATAACAGAAGTAGTGGAACGAATTCAGTCAATGAACAGCGCTGACGATGCAACCAATTTTAATGATGCGTCATTCGTGTGAAATCAATGAAATCGTGCACGCCGTGTACGGTGACGCCGTGTACAAGATGACCGCCTTAGTGACCGGTGATTTGTACAGCATAATAGCTCACTAGTTATTGGTGGTAACAAACCGAGGAATGACTACGTGTCTGTTTTGATCAAGTTCGGTGAAACCGGAATTTTTATGAATGTTGAGTTTCGGGTACACAGTCCGACGTCCACAATGTCACCGCGAGCTACATTGGACTTACCTGGATTTTAATGGTAACATGTTGACTGGGAAAACGGTAATTGACCTTTTCTCGTTCTTCGTAGTGCTGTGTGTACAACTGACTCGGGTTTCAACGGGACCGTAAATGTTTACTTACTCACCTTCTAAGAAGTTAAGGAGCGTTGAGCCTTGTTTGGATAAATTTGCCATACAAATGCTCTACAAGATATTTACCTCGCGGGTGATGTACTGTCGTCTTGCAAATGAATACAGCACATGATAAAATGCAGTCTTATAGAAACGTTTCAAGAAGGTTTCCCACTACATGATCTCGCTCTCCACTTGAGGTGGAGACAATCTTCAAACTTATTTCAACAATACCTCTATCCATATTTCCAGATTGAATAGCACATTAAATTAGCCTTGCAACGATGAAGTCATTTAATGTTCAACTTACCCAAACATACATTTCCGATCAATTTTTCCACACTTCATCATAGTTCGAAAAAAATTATTTCTCTTTCGAAACGCTAAGTTCGAAATATGAAAATAAGATTTATTAAATTTTATATATTGTTGTACAGCTATTTGTTTTATCATCTATCACTGGAATCTTTAATCTTAAACTTCGAAGGGACTGCTTCAACATGAGCGTTTCATTTATTGAAACATTGACGGGTAACTCAATCCAATCTCAACGATTTATTCCATGTTTTTTTCGATCGGCTCAATCGGATAAAATATAAGTCTTCACAAGGCTTACGACATTCAAAAGAGACAGGGTCTATATGAGCCTGGCCATTATAAATTTCTGTGAATCGAAGGACCAGACCACTAATCCTTCTTAGGAATAAAATGGGGCAATCGATATGAAAAACAGTGAAAAATAACGGTTTAGCATGTTGGCAAGATTGGCGCCTCGGATGTCTAACTGCGATATATTGGCCTATCACATTACCACAGCCGCTTTGTGCAAATGAAACCGGAGATGTGTACCGCACCAACTTGCCGCCTATCGGGGAATAAAAATATTTGCGCAGCCAGTACTTTTACTCGCTGAATGTATTCAGGTCACGTCAAATGACTAATGTTATAATGTTGCATCCATCTCCTGAACCTATAGATAGTAATTTTTGTGAATATGAGCAGCAACGAAGCATCAAGCAATTACAAGCAATTCAGCAGTTGATCCGGATTCGGCCTATTTACACAGCACGGCGTGAAATCGGTCAAGGTAAATTGACACTGGTTCATACGTTACCTGAAAACTCCTCTAACCGATGAAACAAGTTGAGTCTGTAAGCCACTGTTGGATAAGATCGGCATGACCAACGTGTTCAATCACATGTCTGAAATGGAGTATATGGGGTTTCACTCATGTTTGTGAAAGATGTTCATTTGCGTTTCCATCACACACCCCACGACCGGTTTTGTGATGTTTGAACTCATCAGGTAGGGACACTACGGTCAGGATCCGTATGCGCTTGAAACAGTGGAAGAATGGTAAACAAGTATATCTTCTAAACCATTGTCCCTACCTGATGAGTGCAATCAGCACGAAAACCGTCGTGAGGTATGTGATGGAGATATATACAAATGAACATCTTTGCATCTTTGTTTTCAAATTTATAATCATGAAAATTAATATTTAGTTTAAAAGTGGTTTTAAAGACAACAGCTGTTCACAACTGTACCATTTTTCGAGACTCACTGAGCCTAATCTTGTTATTTCCACATGATGACGGCAAAAAAATCAGAAGCCGCTTGTGAAGTGTTAAGAACACAATATATTCTTTTTCAGAAAGCTATTCAAATTCATCATGGCTTTGTACTCCAGTCAGCTATAGCCTATCTCTGTTTATAAAAGAATAGACTTTGCAAATGGTGAACACCCATCGCATATATTTTAATCAGCATTGTAAGTTCCTCTTGGTGCGTCGGGCACCCCAGTGTTGTTGCAGCGATCGATCGTGAATGGTTAAACGAAACCAACACTTCAGTTTCTCACTGGCACACTACCTGCCAGACTGTCAAAGTTTCGGTGGCATATGTTAGGTTTTCCACTTGTTTCTTTCCGTTAGTGCAGTTCTTTTGGGTTTCTTTTGCTGCTGTAACTTTTAAACGGTCAACATGATGAGCTTGGAAGAAAAAGGTTATTTTGAGCTATAGGTAAGGTACAATCGCTGAATTACGGCTGGTTTGTATGCAATTACCTGAATAGCACGTCGACAGTTTTATATTGTATCAATGATAATGAAGTATTGCATGGCATATTAAAAATGATTTATCCACTGACGAAAGTGCATTTAATTTATGTGTCAGTCAACATATGGATGAATGTGGCAACCTTACATAGCACTGTTAATAAATTATAATTGTGTTGGAATTTAGATGAAATAGATTTGCATGATAGGTCTTAGATTACCCCGTAACTGGGCTTTTAAGCTTGGATTTTATCACAGTCTTGTTTTTATCCAAATACTTCAGCATTTTCTTGTTTATTAATGAAAAAATGTCGGATAGGATACGGTATCCCTGAAGATACATGTGATTGATGTTCTATTATTGTCATTGGTAAAAATAGTCACTTAAGTATTCATTCCACGCTCATTGTGAAAGTAGCTTTCTTTTTGTACACGTCTGGGTAATTTCTCAACAACTTAGCAGGCATGTCTCAGTTGAGTTGCGTTATCTCACTCAAGATTTATTTAAAATTTATTGTACATTTTTACCGTTCAATTTTGTAATGTTCGCAAATTTTGAGATTCTTCTTAAACAAGGAAGGACTAATTATGCCGTCTAGAGTTAGTCGCCACCAATGGAATCATCATACACTTTTATCGGTGTCACTCTTCGGTTGGAGTAATAGCTCGCAACTGGTGGCGTCGTCTGATTTTAGACAGCTTTAAATGATTGATTTAATTACTTAAATGCAAAGGATTTGATCACTCTTAACAGTAGTCATTTAACTTGCCTCGTTTAAGACACAACGGCAGGACGACAAAGCGATCCCTCGAATGCATAACATTTCAAGATTTCAGTTCCGAACTTAATATATCATACAATAAACCTAAAAATGTACCCATACAACAATGTTTTATTCACAGTCATTTTAAAGAACAGATTTTTGCTTGTTGAGAACGAATGCTGATAAATAGCATTTACTTTCGGTTGGCATGTTTGCGTTTCAAAATTCAACATTAAAGATTTATGATAAAAAAGCAAAAGGCTGTATAATACCATAGAATATACGTAAGCATAAGAATATACAGTTAAGCAAATTGTAATTTCATGTTAGTGTCCATGTGGTTCAAAGTAAAAGCAAAAGTAATTCCAATTTCGACAATGAGAGTGGATAGTTCGATCGGAAATATACGTTCGGTTAAATTAGTTTTTCCCTGTGTTTGTGTGTGTAAAACGAAATCCCTAAGGGTTTTCAGTAAACTGGGACCAAAAACAAAAAATATCGTAGCATTTGTTTGAAGATCATTTCATTTGACGAGGAAACGATTTCTGGCGGTAAACCGTTCCACAGAAAGTATACAAAGTACTGCGTAAAAGTTACGCCGACAGTTTAATCGCGAATGTTGTAGTTGAAAGATCAGGTTGTAGCTGCGGGTCGGGAGATTGGAACCTGTTTTAAAGAGGTGTCTGAGTGGATGGGGCACCGTATGGATTATTCGGTATGTCAGGATTAGGTCAGCTCGGATGCATCTGCGCTCGAGGTTGCACAATCCAAGTCTATTCGGTCGCTGCTCTAAGGGTAGATTATGCAATGCAGTAACCGTTTTAATTGTCTTGATAAATCCTTTCAATTAGCGAGATGTATTTTTCCATTTATGGTTTCCAAGCTTTACTGCATAGCTCAAGACATCAATAGCGATGACGCCGAAACAATTATTGTTTATTGATAATTTCGAATCCGATCATTTCGAGTTTGTCTGTTGGAATTCCCGAATGTGTAGAAAAATTTCTAATGAATCGCATGGTAGATACTTGTCAAACGATGTAAACTAAAAGAAGGAGAACACTGAATTTGTATTCATGACACAAGACCTAATTTTCACTCAGTAGGCAAACATAGTTTTTGATCCCCGATACACGGACTCCCTTTCAGCGACTACAGCTTCCTGTCTCTCAGTACACGTTCATCCAGTACTGCAAAAGTTGGAACAATTAACGCTTAAAGATGACAAGTCGATGGAAAAAGCGGTTAGTGAATATATCAAAAGCTGGGAAGACTATCAGAAGTTTATAA
Source organism: Atriophallophorus winterbourni (assembly GCA_013407085.1). NCBI lineage: Eukaryota > Metazoa > Platyhelminthes > Trematoda > Plagiorchiida > Microphallidae > Atriophallophorus > Atriophallophorus winterbourni. The sequence goes on from JACCGJ010000731.1 coordinate 40,659, forward strand.
ACAGACTTGACGCATGGTACGGCAAAAACGAGAAACGGTATCTTCGTTACATGTCCCTATACGGTCGTGAATATTTGACGGAAACTGAGTTTAAACGGGCATTTGACGATTTGGACAGTCCATTTCGTGCGATTGAAGTTGAACTACTCTACGAGATGTTGGATCCAAATCGGTGTGGTCGTGTGGATTACACGCAACTCTATCGTGCCATTTGGGTTGCACTTGGCGAGAAGTATATCGCGTCGGACAACTTCGAAAACATGGACATGGAGCAATCAAGAAAGTGGTTACTGTTAACGTTCAAGGTGCCCAGCTGTGATCCATTCGACATGCCTACAACGTTTGAGCACCTGGTCGAACTAAGTTATACTGGTTCAATGTTAAGGTCCATCATACAAGCACGTATTCCTTTTCTCTCGACCAGGGCGATTATCATATTCACCGATGTGGCACGATACGCCGAGACCACAGTGCATTGTAATCAAGCGCTCTATGAATTCTCTTACAATGGCGGACCGAAATGTGCACCAGAGGAGGCGGTAATCTATTACGAATTTTCAATGGGCAGAATTGATTGTCCGTTGATCAACACCATTCTGGTAAACCACGAACCTGCGGATAATAACATCGAAGATTTTCAAGCATTAGCAGCTATGAGACGGCATCACTCGAATTCATAGGGATATTCGGTGGACGGAGGACCATCCATCAGTTGTGAATGTACACATGTGAAAATATCTATCAAAATCACGTCATAGAAGTAACGCCGGAACAATTTGACCCTTTAATACGATCCATGTAAGGTTGTTCAATATCAGCTTGAACTGTTATAACCAGTCTCGTCCAACAGACTCTTTCTTATAAATTCGACTTTTCAACTCTATGGGGGTAGTTATAGATATTTGAAAGTGTGAAGTTTAACGATGTGGTCACTCATATCACTCACTTTTTACACATGTTTTCCGTAGGGTAGGTGAACCGAAGAGATTAAAACATCAGTTATCCTTGTATTCGTGATGAACTTTGTTCCCGTGCAATATGTGGGAGGCTAGGTCGATCAAGTGAATAATATATGTGTGGACCATCAGGACTCATTGCGCCAGAAAATTCATCTGTATGCGCCTTGTGAGATCCGTAATTCACTGCACTCCTACATTCCGATGAATGATTATACGGTTCGGCGAAAAATGAGAGGCATCTTCAACAACATTCACTGCTGTCAAGCGCATGCGGATTCTGATCCTACTGTCCCTACTTGATGAGTGCAAGCAGCAAGAAAATGGTCGTGGGGTGTGTGTATGATGAAAATGCATGCAAATAAGCTTTTTCGTTGATCGCTGTCGTTCAGCACCGCCTACCTTGCGATGTGATATCTATCTAGCTACTAACCCCTGAACACGCACCAGGCTCAACGGTATATGTGTTTGTTGCTTACGTTTAAACTTTCAAAGTTTATGGTAAACTCTCCAATACGCTACTCAACGCAGGCTCATTAATGGCTGTGACGTTGCATTGATAATTGGCAATGATCTTTATTTTAACGATAAGGAACTCAGTAACATCCATTTTTGATTGAAAAATTACCAGGGTTATGGAATAATGTTGCGCATTTATTGCGTTGTTCATATAAGTTGTAATGCACTTTTACGTGTGGAAAACCGGAAAAGTCAGATATTTTGTTTTAGTTAGTGTACATAGCGATCTCAACAAACCAACTAAAAGCTCCGTATTTACTATCGCTACTTCCGTCATTTTTAGAGAAGCTCCCACTGTTACAGCCAACGTGCTTTCCGCCCCTCGTTTACCTTCGCATAAGGATTTGGAGACGTTCAAGTATAGACTCTCGTTATCAATATGACTCAGTTTTCGATTGCCCGTAGAATGTTGCCAGCAATCAAGATGGCCATCTTAAATCTAAAGGAACCACTCTAAACGGAATGGTACAAAAATTTTGCCGATTCTTTCGTTTCCTAATTGATCACTTTCCTGTACATAACGATAGTTTAATCCTATGGATGGTAATTGTGAAAATGTCTGGTTTTGCAGGAAGATCATTCAGAGAAGAATGCAATCGGTGGCTCTATTGAGTGGTTATCGTTTTTTGCTATATAAGTTCGATAATTTTCACGTGTCCCCAACTGATTCTACCTGCGACTGTATTATAATAGTAAAATTTGGGAATCTGACAAATAAAAATTAACCATCGTGCTGTTATTTTAATGTTTTAAAATATTCCGAACAGTTACTGGTATTGCATTGCACCAATTGCTGGGCTTAGCTTACTCCCGAATGGAAGCTAAATTTCAATTCGAAAATGAGGATTTATCCTCGAATGCGCAAATAAGCGGCTTTAGCACACAATCAGATCGGCGTTCGAATGTAAGTTCACGGATACGCATACCTGATGAGCGGCAACAACCGCGAAACCGGTCGTGTGCTTCCGTCCTGATTTTCGAACGTCATATATTACTTATTAATAAAAATCTGGATTCAAACAAAAATAAACCATCGTGCTGTTATTGGAATGTTGAAAAATATTCCAAACAGTTACTGATGCTGAATTTCACCGATTGTGGGACTTAGCTTGGTCCCCGAATGGAAGTTAAATTTCAATTTGCAAATGAGTATTTATCCTTTAATTCGCAAATCCGACAATACCGTCCAAGGCTTGTACAATAAACCATGTACTCATAAACAGCATTTAATTGCGTAATAGGCGAGGTAAAACAATACATGAAAAGTGGCGGTCATTGTGGCTTTGACTAAAGTCTCGCTGCTGTTATTGAAGATTCGATAACGGGTGAATTAAGGTGTATCGTTTTGAAATTGTTTGACTTAATGGTAGATACGTAAAAGTTCGGGTTGTGTTTTTGTGCGGTAAACGTCAGTTTTTGTGCGTGCTCGAACCCATATACCGAAATTTTGAACGAGATTGAACACTTGCATGCAATAAGCCGATGTGATTTTTCGGCCCAAAGAATATCATGGCACGGAGCCAAGTTTTAACTTTCCAACGATCCACATAATTAGGATCTCCTTTTTGGTATTACACATGAAGCTATACAATGCATACACGAGAGTAATAAAAATTGATTCCATCAATAGCAAAGATTAAATGGAAAAAAATGACACGTGATATTGCTTAAGCTGTGTTTCAGTCGTTGTTGATGATGAGTAATTTTACAAGGGATTTCAAACTAATTGTTTCTGGACGTTTAAGTTTGGCCTGATAATTTTGAAGATTCGCATCGATTCTATTTCAAATGCTCTAGCCAACTATTCATGATGCTTTGTGGGGAACTGCTGAAGCGTTTACAAGACCGTTACGGGGATGGCCATCAAAATATTTAGACCGAAATTCTGCGTTGAGAAACAATCTGTTTGTGATCTCATTATTATTTTAGCTAGTCACAGCACCGACTAAACCTTTTTCAAGTAAGAGTAAGTGTAATTGATTTCCATCTAATGTTGAATGCTGTTGATAATTGAATAATTACAGAACTGTAACGATTGAAGCTCATAGTTGTTCGCTGGGTTAGCTGATTGACTTATTGTAAAGTTAAGTTTCAAATTTGAAACCATTATTGAATAAGGCTGGTAACACCGAGTTGTTCGATTACATGAGAACACACTTGGATGAGTTCACACCTAAGGGGACCTGAACACAGCATTCATAGTTGCATGCATGTCCGTCGTTCATGCGTTGAAACAGGAGAACTGGGAAACAAAGTTAGAAATTAAAACCCACGAGAGCGGCCTTGGGTTGTATGATGAAACTGTATCTAAATCTGGATTTCCAGTTTATTCAATCCAAGGACGACATGAATCATTCGATTTAATCCACTGCGTTTGATCTCATCTGCTGTGATTGATTGGGGTCCTTGGGTATACTCGTATTTGACGTGTTCTTAATGGTCCCTAAATGGCACACGTTTAGACGTGCTCATTGATTGATTACAAGTTTGAATAACATTCTTTGGGAAATAGTCGAGTGCGTCAAGTTTTGGCCTCTGCAACGATTTTATGCTACTTAAATTCTAGTCATTATCGATCAACATGTACCGAAATTAGCTAGTATGTTGACGTGTAGACTGCCTGTGTTGTAAATAACATCTCACAGTAGGAATAGGTATTATGATACTCCACGTCGTTTTCTTTTTAACAACCACGTCTTTGATGTTCACCAGTTAATTTTTCATTGTTGAGCTGAGTTTGTGTTCCTTATTCATCCCATCCGGACGTAGGATAATTGCTTATATCTCTAAAATATGTTGGTTGTACGAAACTGTCGATCTTGTATTCGTGTTGTCCCGAACGTTTGGTTTGTTTATTCTCATAAAGTTTCTGAGGTATTCATTTCGCTGGAATAGCATGAATGGATATTTCTTTTATGTTCTGAGTTCACCAGAACTGTGATCTTTTCTATCATTATTAATGAGTGTTCGGACTTAGCTTCGTTTGTGTATCACCGGGTGCATTCTTTTGAAGTTCAATTTTGTGTTTCCTTCCCGTATACTATTGTCACCTAATTTCAGGCTTTCGTCCTCCACACGTTCACGTAAAGGAATAATACATATAATTAAAAAGCAACTGAGTATTCCGCGCAAATCTGTTGGGATTTTTTCCTAAAAATTCCAGTGGCAGATCCAGAGTTCAGTTTGCATCAGCCGTAATTCTGTACAATCAATTAGTTGCAATGTAACTTCTGCTAGCATTCAAGTGATTGGCAATCTCTTAGAGAGTTCCATACATTTGCTTGAATACACGAACACTGAAGTTACCTACGAATGCAGGCATAGTTAATCGGCTTTCATCTTTTTTCCTCATAATCCTACATTTTTACAACAGGTTGCAATGAAATCCACCAACAAGTTTTCGTGATAGTCAATTTAATCTGCATATTGAAGCTTTCGTTGCCCGTCTGTACCGGTCGTGGTGTATAGGTCGTCTAAGTATCCACGATTTACCCAAACACAACTGCCTTTTGATTGCGTGCGACTCAAGAATCGATGATTAACATTCATCCTCGTTGATACCGTTAATGACGTGGCTTTGAATTCCAAACACAAACATGCAATATTTTACAAAAGAAAATTATAAAAATTATCAGAAGTTTAACTCATTTAAAGAGGATTATTTGAATTAGGGTCTGTGATTTAGATAAAAAAACTTCCTGGCAAGCCACAGTCGCTTTTCGTAAAATATGGATATAGTGAGGCAACACAGATTCAAATATATTTTGTGAAAATATGTGATAGAAAACGGCTAACATCAGTCACTTTCTTAAATACGGGAGCAATGTGTGTTTATTCACTATACTAAGTTGGAATTGAGCCAATTTTGTCAATGTGTATTTCAACAAAGCAGTGGTGTTACCTTTATGTTGCTTGATGAACGTTGTTTCATTAGGCAAATTAAACAAGATCCTTCATACTTAAGGATCGACAGAGTATTCAATGATTCACCTGAACATTTCAGGAAGCAAATGGACTTACACCAGCGAAAGCATCTTCTATTTTAACACGGGTCTACTCCAAAAGCCCATATCCTTCATCACAAAACCGACAGATCAGAAAGAAACACCAGATTTGCGGGAACTGCAACAGAAAGCCCGGGTATACCTCAAAGACAGGACCATCCTTCACGATGTTCTGGAGAAAATAACTTATTGGTTTGATAAGTGTGAAAAGTACTACTATCGAACAGCTCGACTGCTTGAAAGAGAATGGATTTCGAGACAGGATTTTCGAAGCGTGCTGCGGTCGATGCAGGCACCATTGAATGAGACAGAGATCTATCTTCTATACGAGATACTCACGCCAACAGAAGGTGGAAAAGTGGAATATTTTCGCTTACGGCAAGCACTAGATGAATTCCGTAGACAAGTTGCTGAAACAGCAGAGAAACAGACCAATCGCCTAATTCTCACGGAAAATTCCCAATGGCTCATCTTAAACTTCCGTATTCCCAGCTTGAGTTGTCTGGAGAATAGTTATTGCTTTGATGCACTTGTAAATATACATTACACCGGGGAAATGTTGCTGAGAATTATTCGCCTTCGATTGGATTTGCTACCTACTCGTTCCATCATCATTTTCACAGACCCGTCTCATTATGCCTCAACCCTGATCCGATGTAATAACCGGCTTGAGGAATTCGGATTCCGGGGTGGACCCAAGTCAGCACCCTTGGAGGGTACCATCTATTATGAGTTCTCTCTCGGTCGTATAGATTGTCCATTATTACTGTACAGTGGCAGACGTGATCCTGATCACCAGTGGAAAAAACTGCTTTGACTCGATGTGAGACTCAGACGGCGTAACCACCATCTGAACCAGTGGAGTATGACAACGACAGATGATGAAACTGTTCTTCAAGCTGTTTTGAGCTTGAAAAACTTGTACATGCACTATAAAAAATATGTAATAAAAATATCAGTGCGGGTTTTTCTTCTCGATTACGCACTGGGTGCACGGTCGTATTGACAGTTAGAACAAACGTATTTCTTATTGAATGTGTGGAAAATATTGTTGACTGAATGCAGTTGAACAATTGAAACTCCGCTTCGATTTCACGTTTTCGTTGTTAAGTAATTTGTAAATTTATTAACACATTCCTGAGTAGTTTCACTATCTAATAAAGTTAAAGATAGTTAATTAAAATTTTAGTTGAATTTTACGTTTTCCATTCTCAGTCGTTTCGTTCAATCGCGTACTTCACGAGGCCTCTAAATTTATTTCATGGTTGTATGGCAGTTAAGCATTCGGTACGTGCTACCGGTGTATTGCTGTCTTTGATGATGATGATGAGATTTGTTAGAATGACTTTATCTTAGTGGAAAGGTTGCAAAACAATTGTTCTTGGATAGCAAAGTAATAGTGAAGAGGATGGTGGATGGCAGGAGGGTGACTCAAGAGAATTTGGTGTACTAACTTGATAATAAAAAATCTCGCCGGAATTACGACACACATTTGTCCCAAATATTAGGGACCCATAGCAAACTTCCTAATCAGCAAAATACGACGCATAATAGCTACAATAATTGCTTGTATCAAATACCGCGGACTTTTGAATAGAGAGGAAAACTAGGGTTTGGAAAGGATAATCAAGAGAATCAAAGAAACTGAACTTTCTAATGCCTACTTAATTCACTAGCTGGAATCTTTCATTCGCAACGGAAATGATGAGACTCTGACAAATTATTTCATCAACGTTTGAATAAGCCCCGTCAAATGAGTTTTACATAACATTCAGGTTTTGTTTTTAGATATGTTCCATACCTTGGGAGAGAAGATCCGTCTAATTAGAGAACATATTGAATAATCTAATTCTCAATAAATCAATGCTGACACTTGTTCACCAATGGTGACTAGTGAATCGAGAACGTTGCCGTCCTCGTGTACACTTACGTGTAACTCTGAAGTATAAACTACACTATGCTTGGCTTACTGGTGAAGAAGAATTTTTATCTATCAAAAACTAGATTAAATGATATAATCAATTTATCATACGCGCGACTTGTAGTACGGTACAGCCTATCAATATTGAATCTTGTATGCTGAAATGCCTATAAACATAGTCTTGCTATTGTATTATGTCAATCAAATCCCCGCAAATATACTCTACAACCACTTTCCTGCAGTTTGCCTTTATCGGGTGGAGATAGTAGGCTTTTCTACTATTTCATCAATCGTGCAACACAGCATTTTATCAACATTCTCAGGCGGATGTTTGAAGTCAAAAATGAGTCATATGCTCTAGTTCGCCAGCATCAAGCAAATAGATTTTGAAGCCAATTTGTTTTAAAGTAAATATCTGCTTGTTGCATTTGCTAGTGCAATTGATCAAGCAATCATTCATTTGTTAGTTTAGTCTTCCGTTGCTCCTTCGTCATCGTCATCATTAGTTCTTACATTCCGAATCTGCCATTATCGCGCATGATTGACGGGTCTTTAAATGAGAAACGCACAAGACGGCTTAGTCAGCGAATTAATTTCGATTAATTAATATCGATTCTACCGATTGAACTAAAAGTTGAGATGATTTGCAAATTTTCGAGAACATACGACAAAAGCATGTGGTGCGTACGTGCGGGAGATGTGATCAACACATTAATTCGGTCATTCATCAGCGCCTCAAGCGCTTGAACGGGAATCACTATGGGATTCTGTGTTTGAACATCGTTGTACAAACCCTGTTAAACAGTGGCCTCCGCGTCTAACTTTGTTTACCACTCTACTGTTACAACGCTCACTGAACCTAAACATATTTTCTCCACCTGATGATGACAAACAGACAGAAACCGGTTGTGGTGTGTAAGTGCGGGAGGTGTGAGCAACACATTATTTGGATTCAAATTTCCTTTTGATAATTAGACGTTCCTGGATTCATCTTCATTGAAAATATATGTAGAGAATGGGTGACTTATATAAATGAAATTTAGGAAAAGTAATATATCACTCAGAATGAGTTTATCAAGTTCCAGTGATAAAGTGCACGCCCTCTTCAATAAGATGCTTTTGGTCAAGAAATTAAATGATCAAGGTTCTTTTTATCCAAAGATGCAATTAAAATATGTTAATATCGGTAATCGCAGCAATCTGTGAAATATTTGATTAAAGCCATTGTATTTGTTGATAATCCACGAAAAGTACAACAGAAATTTATCGCATTTAGTCTGCATTTTCGACAGTCTATAGTATGATTGACTAAGGGGATCCAGGCAGGAGTAACAGCGAAAGGCAATTTAAGGTCGAACAGTACTGTTTATCTCGTGCCTGAATTCTAATCGATCAGAAGGTAGTGCTAACATTTCTTATCTGGAGGAGGTTTTGATGATGCGCCATCTATCTTGATTACAAAATGTCCTGAACAAAAATTAGAGCTTCGCAAAAAAACAACTGCGCAATATCTGCGTCATGAGATGCATATATTCTTTTTATATTTATTATCCTTTCATCTATAGCAAAAAGTCAGCCTTCGGTGAGTGCAAGTGACTTGGTGACCGTAAGCTAGTTTCTTCAAAAATCTGTGGTCAATCGCAATTAATTTATGCCGCGGGTGCCACTGATCCAACATCTGAGTATGTGATTCAAATTTCTAAAAATAATATTTTCGGAATCCCATAATTTTCTTTAGCGTGGACGACGCCATCGAAGCAACATACACGTTCTTTGTAAACTTGCTACGCCTAAAATTTCATTTATTCATTTCAGTATTTTCACGAATATGCGTATATTCGAAGATAAAAATAAACAAATAATCTAATCAGTGTCAAGTATCAAACAGAGATAGATGTTTTGAGGTATTGTTAAACAGATTGTGTTGATCTCAATTTTGGCTGAGGTAATGAGAGATCGTTAACGAATTGTTTCCAAACGCATAGGTTCGGCTTAAATATTTTGATGGCTCTAGCCTTGGTCAAAATCTTCATCAATCGAACAGTCTGAACAATATCACGTAAAATTGCTTTCGTTTAATGTTGTTGGATAGACTAAACTCAACTAGCCAAAGTGTTCAATGACAAATTCACACAGCATCGGCAGTCATACGGTGAAACAATTATGAAATATGGATATCTGGTTACGTTAATGGTACCGTTATTTATGTCAAGCATAGCTAACAATAATGTTTATTGCGGGCCTTCAATTCGGCCGTGCATACAATGAATTTCTCCAAGCGTAAAATGCATCAAATATTTTCGGATCAACTGAGGTCAAATTTGGACGTGCACTTTAGAACGAAGTACGAGATACCGGGACTTGCAGTGAAACGTTTGACCCAAAAACTTTTGCTAGTAAACTGGATCGTATGTCCATCAATTAAGACGGACAAGAAAAATCGTTCAGTCGACAAATTGTAACTCGATGTCGGGACATGTTTATCATTTTTTAAATTTGTGGTGAAATTATTGTAACAGCTGAAAATTCGGGTGTACGAATAAAGTCAATTTCTTCTTCTTCTTCTATTGACAAGGTAATTTCTAATATAGGCAAAATGAACTGAGTGTAGTGCATCATTCATTTTGTTACTGAAATTTGTGCGCGAACTTTGGCTCGAACGTATTTTTTTATCTTTTTATGGTTTGGTTATGCGGCCTTATTATGTAATATCCTAATAACGATTGCTAGCGGCACGAAACAGGGTCGTGAGATAAAAGCAAGAAAGTGTACGAGTTACTTCAAGTTGTCATTGCAATTGTGTCTTGGTAGTGTTATGTACCGTGCTAGTGTTATACACCGTGTTTGCGTAAAGACATTGAATTGTTGGGTAAAATTTACCACCTGGCGACGAAGCTAGTTGATGGGATGCAACACATTCCATACAAAGAGCGAATGGTCATGCCCGCAATGAAGACTCGATTGTAGACGTCATTTCTCCTCGGTGTGTCTTTGCTTTCTGTAGAATTCACTATCACAGGATATTATGAAGCTCCTATGATCAGTGATTTCAAATCGAAACTGGATGCTTATATCAAAGAGCACTTCACTATCGGCCTTGTATATTGACCCCATATAAACCCATACAAACCAAACACCTCGAAAGAATTTTGATTGCATCCATTGTATTTTTTATACCTGTCATCCGATGGTACATGTAAAGCGATTGCTTATTTTTTCACCATCAAATCTTGATTCTTGATTCTAACACAATTTGTCATTATGATCCAACTATTATCATGTGTTGCATATAGTAGATCTACCGAGCAGGAAGGACTCTCAACTGATCTTGATGGTCTAAAGGGATCGAAAACGGGCAAGAATATGTTTTATTCTCGCGATCGCTCAGTAAAGATATTTTATCGAAATTTAGGGGATGGCCTGTTGCGGTATTAATTGCTTGCATGTGTTTAGAAGCTATAGAAGCTAATTCACATTTACTCGCCAACTATTTACTGTGATTTTAGCGTCACCTGCGGACAACCACAGGAACACCCCGCAACCTAAAACTAAAACTGAGAAAGTCCTCGGTCGACTAGAAAAACTGGCGAAAAAAGACGACAAAGTTTTAGATCGACAGGCCACTGAATTCCTAAGCAGTTGGGATGACCTAGAAAACTTTATATCACAAGTGGAATCGTGGTACAACAAAAACTCCAAACGATACATGAAATACATGTCGCAGTATGGAAGAGAAATCATTTCCGAAGTGGAATTCAAAATAGCCATGCGCGATCTCGAGGTGCCCTTCTCAATGCTCCAAATTCATATCATCTATACTTGGATGGACCCGAAAAGAACTGGCAAAGTGGAATATCCAAGACTATATGAGTCGTTGTACAAAGCTTTGTACAAACGGTTTGCCACCGATGATGATTACAAGAAAATGAACATCGAGTATCAGAAAAAATGGATAAACATGACCTTCAAGTCTGTCAGCTGCGAACCGATTGAAATGCCATCCTCATTCGAAGCACTGATTCACCTCGGCTACAGTGGAGCAATGTTAGCGGAATTGATCAGATCCCGTGTGCCGGCTATTGCTTCGAGAAATTTCGTTGTATTCACGGATCCTGCACGATACTCGGAAACTGTGGTTCGTTGTAAGCAAAGACTGTATGAGTTCGAGTACGAAGGCGGACCGAAATGTGCACCTAAGGAAGGAACTATTTACTATGAATTCACCACGGGTTACATTGATTGCCCCTTGATCCTCGATGTTCATCTACGACAGCGGTATGGGGTTAAGCATACAGAAAATTCTAGGCAGGTGGAAAACGCTTCGATAACCATGCGAGATCATTCGTCAAGTGGTTGAATTACATGAGCAGCAAGATGCTGAACAGTTGCGTTTGCTTTCACATTGCTTTCCTTGAGGAAATGAAACGGTCAGCAAAATTTGTTTGGCTTCGATAATATTTCCTGTATTTATTTCTGCCATGTGAATTTCATGCTTTATTGACAAAATAAAGATATTTGCGTTACAAAAATAAGCTAGTCTGGACAACTTTACTGGCCACCATGTGTGCATTAATACAGTTTCTCTGCTGGTTTGGTATAATGAGTTTATAACCACAGAAAGCACAACTAATTATGGCAGACAAAAATCCTTTGGGTGCGCAGTTAGTGTAGACCGCCTGAATCGCAGTTTATCGTAGATGCGGCCTGAAGGTGAAGGTTACTCACGTGTACAGATTGCTCGAGAACATGCGTAGTTGGTTTTGAACATATTCGTGGAATACGCGGTCATCCGCAACAGTTTTACTGCTTTTCTCCATTAATCTTTGTCACGTTTTGTATTATTTCTGTACCATTTTAAACTGTACAGTTGAAGCTGAGAACTCTCAGTCGCTGAAGGAGCATCCGTTTATAATTCCTTCTAAAGCGGACATTGGTGTTTGGCAGTGGTTGTTTGGATATAACTGCTTCTGATTCGATTCAGTCTGTCATCGACAGCATCAACTGATGACCGTCAACCTTCCATTTTTGAATTTCTAGATGTTGATGCTAATTAACTAAGTCAAAGACAAGGATATTTCAGTAGTTTAAACATATGATAAGATGTAGCGTTTTGGTTTGGTGAAACGCGTCGAGAAATGCCGTCTACACCTCACCCACCGACTCATAATTATTTACATTTATAACAAGACTTCCATAGCACGGTGTATTATTTAATGAATTTGTCTTAGTTTGTTGATTTTAGCGCAAAGTTACTGTTATTTTACCCTTGTTTAATCGTATGTAAAGCCCGCTGGACCCAATCATTCTTTGAATAATTATTGGTATGGTAATAATAAAGTTGGCAAACGGGAATATTTAAACACTACAATCGCGAAAACTTGTTCTCTATCGCGCAAAAAGTAATAGGATATTTCATGCAAACGAAAATGGAAACCTGTTTATGTCGTCTTTTTAATTGTGGTATTTCCCTAAAACCTGCGTCTCGATTTATTCAGATTTCGTGGTCGCAATTACTAGCTTCATGAACTCGGCGAAAGCAACTTGAATCCCGACTTCTCTGAAGTTGAATTAGTAAAAGGTAAAGTCATGGGTGTATGCGTCCACGAGAGGTCAAGGAAGTGAAATTTAGGCGTGTATCACAATTCTATGCCACTGCAATATCACCATGAGCAATTCATGATGACCTCGTACTTTTGCCACTACCGGTTTCTGTCTGTTTGTCGTCATAGGGTGAAGACAGTAAGATTATGTTCAGTGATCTTCGGAACAGTGGATGAGTGGTAAACAAAATAATCCTTGAGTGCCACTGTCAAATAGGTTTCAAACAATTAACCACGGTGTTTATACACAGAATCACATAGTGATTCATGGTCATGAGCCCAAGGTGTTCATAGATTACCAGAGTAATTTAAGGGATGGGGGGTGAGCAACACATTTATCCGGTCATCCTTGAGCTCAAGGAATGGACTATGTTCTGTAAACACATGGGCTTGAAAGCTTTAGTACCTACTTCGATGACGCGCTCAACATAAAAGCTTCCCACGCGTAGACCGGCCACGACCATTAAGCGAACTAAATGTAACATGGAAGAAGTCATCTTCAATGCTTATCTACTCAATTCCTGTCTCGGTTTGACCTGCCTAGTCCAAGCCGACATACCCGGGTGGGCCGAGACCAGTCTACTTCACGTAGTTTAATATTCCTTGGTGTCTCCAGAAATGTTGATGCAGTATCAGATTCGGAATCAAAGCAACACGATTTGAAGCAATCGTTATACATTACCGCTGTCATTGGATCTTGTGATTTAATTGTTATAGACACTTTTAGAATACCTAGATCCTCCAACTATAAAGGCGACGGGCCCAGTCCTCTAAAGATCACTTTTCTAACGACAGACATTGCTATTGCAATCAATACCAACTGGAAATTAAGTTTTTGATGTAAGGACTAATCTAAGTACCACGGTCGGTAAAATGCAGCACCGGTAACTGTTTAGAATATTTTTGTAACATTCCAATAACAGCAGGATGGTATTTTTGTTCAAAGTCACGCTTTATTAATAAGTAGTATATGACGTTCGAAAAGCAGGAAGGAAACACACGAACGGATTCGCGGTCGAATTCTCGAATAAATAAATTTATCACAAAGTCAGTACGGCGCTCGAATGTCAGGGCACGGAAAAGCATACTTGATGAGCTGCAAAAGCTGCGAAACCGGTCGTGTGCTTACGTCCTGCTTTTCGAACATCATACACAACTTATAAATAAAAATCTGGATTCAAACAAAAATTAACCATCGTGCTGTTATTGGAATGTTGAAAAATATTCCAAACAGTTACCGGCGCTACATTACACTGAATGTGAGACTTAGCTTAGTCCCCACATTAAGCTAAATTTCAATTTGCAAATGTGGTTTATCATCGAATTCGCAAATAATTGGGTTTAGCACAAAGTCAGAACGGCGTTCGAATGTCAGGCCACGGATACACATACCTAGTAAACCTAGTGAATGGAGATGAATGTACAATTGGCATCGTTTACCACTCGCCATCATCCGAAAGCTCTTTTAATGATAAACTAATTGAATCCTTGCAACACATCACAAGCTGCTAGACTACACAATTGCTGATCATGGGCGATTTTGATTGTCTGTCTGTTTTCTAGAGGTTAACTCTCGCTGCATTGGTATAAACATAAATTCAAGGATGTTATCGAAATTGCTTCAGTGCACAACCACGTTGACCAGCCAAGTCGCAGACGGGGTATTGACCAACCTTCAACCCTTGACTTTTTCTTAACGAATGAATCAACCGCGATAAAGGATATTCAATAGCTGGCACCACTGTGAAACGGTGACCATGTGGGGCTTGTCTTTTATTATGTATGTATTGTGGAACGATTGAGCGAACAGACAAAATTCTTTAGGAAAATACAAATTCAATCCTTAAATATCAGTCTCCAGAATGCGCACACTCAGGAGTTTGATTTCGTGGATTCGGCATTTCTAAATTATTTGAATTCGAAGATTGACGAAAACTCGATTTTTATGCAACACAAATGCAACCAGAACTATCAGTTTGTTATCCGGAGTAGAACTAAGAAATAGTAAGTTATAGAGGGAGTCTTGGGTAACTGATACGAATTTTGGTGCGGAAACAACTTGAAAGCGATTCTGTAAGATACGAAATCACACCACGAAACTTGTAAGAGAGGATCGCATGCAGTTTCAATGGAACTTGCTTACGAGAATGGAAAAGAATCCTAAGCCTCTCTAGAAGATAGTAAATGAGCGATCAAGAATGAAACCAGGCGTATTCTCTGTACAAACCTTAATGGATTGACTCACTCTGCCAAGATACGACTGATGCTTTAGCAACGTCTTACTTACTTGTCTTCAATTCTAAGCGTTGTATCCCAAATCAAGTTTGCCAAATTCGTCACATTTAGAATTAATAAGTGAAATGACTGTCAATGAATATATGGTTGAGCGGGAACTTTGTCAACTATAAGAAATAAAGTCCCTTGGCGCAAACAAAATTACCCCAACCATACTTAGCAGGTGTCGAATTGCTTTGACTGCTCCTCGCATGCGCTTATTTAATCTCAGTCTACATGAAGGAAACATACCACCGCATTGGAAAGCAGGAATAATAACTCCTATTTATAAAGGCGGTAGACGTTCAGACACAGAAAACTATCGTCCGGTAACGCTAGTTCCGGTGATTTTCAAATTAATGGAACGCATTGTGACTGCACGCGTAAGAGAACATTTTGAAAACCGAAATATTTTGATTGCAGCACAACACGGTTTTCCAAGAATTCGTTGCTGTTTATCTAACCTTCTTACAACGTTTGAGGATTGGACCAAGGTACTAGACGAAGGTGAGGCAGTACATGCTTGCTACATCGACATTTCCAGATCTTTCGATAGAGTCAACCATGACATTTTAATAAAAAAGCTCGATGCTTATGGAATAACGGGCATGTTGCTGAATTGGGTAAGGGACTATCTTACTGATAGACACGTCGAACTTCGCGTTGGCACCTCCTACTCTAGAAGAATAGACGTCACAAGCGGTGGTCCACAAGGCTCGGTGCTTGGACCTCTTCTATTCTTGGTGTATATGAACGATATAATAGAGGATATTGGATGTAACTTGATATTGTTTGTCAATGATATTAAAATATGGAAACGTGTCAGGTCTGTTAATGAAAGTATGGCATTACAACGGGATCTGTGTAACTTATTTCGTTGGTCCCAGTCAAATGAGCTACCATGTAATCCTGCGAAATGTAAAATGATGCAGCTTGGAAAATCTCTGCACCACACGTATCAGTCTTGCACGTAAGATCTCGTCTGGACCACCGCAGAAAAAGTTCTCGGTATCTGTTTGTCGTTTAACCTTAAGACTGGACATCATTGCCGGACAGTGTACAATAAAGCCTGCCGTATCTTGAGTCTTCTAAAAAGGATTTTCAGGATTTTCACCTTACCCCGGTTAATTAATACGTATGTACGTCTAGTTATTGAATATTCCACCCAAGCCTAGGAACCATGGCTGATGAAGGATATCGAACTACTTGACAGGATTTATCATCGTGCGGCAAAGTTGGTCTCCCGGTACAGAAATTTGCCTTTCAAATAGCAAATGTTAAATCTAAATCTATACCACGGATACGGAGTGACCTCAGGTTGACATTCAAAATCCTGCATACTAAAACCATCCCCCTAAACACTTGCTAAAGCCCAATGGACTTACTTGAACACGAAAATATTCAAAGGCTTTAAGCATTCCGCATTCACGATTGGATATTCGTCGATATTTTTTCACGGTAACATTTTGTTTCACTTGGAAATTTTGCCTGAAGAAATCATATGCTCGGAATCTGTTGCGGTTTTAACTTCGAAACTCGATGAGTATATGACGAACTATGCGGTATGTGCCTGCCCCTATTGATTTTTGAAAGATTTTATAATTTTGCTCTATAAACATGTCATCCTATGGTTATTGTTAAGCTTACTGCTTTTCTACCATAAAAGAAACTGAGTTCTGAGTTCTGGGCGCTTGACCATGAAACACAATGTTATTATTCGTTGTGCGAACCCTATTTGACAGTGGCATTCAATTATAACTTTGTTTACCACGTATCCACTGTTTCAAGGCTCACTGAACGTAATCTTACAGTCTCCATCTGATGACGACAAAGAGCCAGAAACCGGTAGTGGTGTGTATGTGCGGGGGATGTGAGCAACACATTTATCCGGTTATCCATGAGTGCCTTTAGTGCTTGACCAGGAATCACTGTGATTCTGTGTTTGAACACCGTTGTTCGTTGTACGAACCGTATATAACAAAAGGTTCACGGTGATTTCTCCTTAAATGTACAAGTGATTATTACTTGACAGTTTGGGCGGATAGGTCATATGGGCATTAATTTTAGAATGTTGAGAAGTAGAAATTGCGGCAGCTTACCTCCACAAAATTTCATAATTTGATCAATTGTTGTTCTGCTGGCACGTCCTTGCGGAACAATACAATCGTTCTGGACTTAACTTTTAATGATTGAATATCAATACTGCTACGCAACATCGTTCAAATGGAATCTCTTTACCTTTCATATAGCTTACCGAAAGTGATTACATATACATTACACGAGGTTATTACTGATAATATATGCTTTCGATATATTTACGCATGAGGGTCGTCTTAGCCGGATGCAATTTTTCATGACTACTAGGTCTTCTGGGAAAGAGAATGATAATTGTGTGTTTTGCCTACGTGCACGTGCGTTAGCTTGCTTTTCTGTATTTTCTGCGGTATACATGGCAAAAGCAGACCGGAGGGTGTGATGTTTTGTCTGCCAATGGACAGCGGTCAATCACGCGATTGAATGGATTTCCCCATTTTTAATGTCATGACGCTTGCTTGTAACTTACCAATTAATCAGGCGAATAAGGTTTACCTGACACGTTGTCAAAGAGGTGAAGGTTAATCACGTGACCACAGAATACGAGCGATTTTAGTTAGACGAACTCGTGTGGTTTAATCTGAGGGACGCGCAGCATGCATGTCATCTAACACAACACGAATACCACTTATTGTTGAGATGCGGAGTGCATTACTGATGAGAACAACCCAGACAGGAAATGACCAAACAACCGACGACGACAAACGCAAACCCGTGATAATCTGGGTTTCGCAAGGATCACATTAGAACGTTTCGAGCGACAACAGCCTCAAAAGCTTGATGAAATAGACAACATGAACAGCTATCGAACGATAAGCAAGTCGTCAATTTCGGTCAAATAAACCTAATGTGGCGAGGGATTGAATTGAACTGGTTGGCACGAAGCCGATTGACAAATCAGATCTAAGTGAGAACCGGTACAGGTATATTCAGGATATCGTAGTGGTAACATGATTTGCTTAAATAAGATAGATGGGTGACAACTTGTTTTTGGTCGTGTGTAATAAACTCGTTGAAGAAATTGGCGTTCCCGTCTGTTGTGGAATCCGTGGGTGAACGCAATTAGCCTCGGAATGGTCGACCTAATCGATAATCGATTCACGGGGCTAACGTAGACAACGTTGGGTCTAGTGTTCTAGAAGCCTTTGTGAACATAGTGAAAGATGATTGAACATGGAATGCGATTTAGCCTCCATGGAATGACACAAGCCTCCTCGAACGAACAATTCTGTTTTTAGCTGTATTTAGTTGTTGTTAAATCGACTTAATGGGAGCTATTTTAAACTTCATTCTTTGTTATCATACATACTGCAAAAGTTGCAGTTC
Organism: Atriophallophorus winterbourni; assembly: GCA_013407085.1. NCBI lineage: Eukaryota > Metazoa > Platyhelminthes > Trematoda > Plagiorchiida > Microphallidae > Atriophallophorus > Atriophallophorus winterbourni. The sequence goes on from JACCGJ010000731.1 coordinate 59,353, forward strand.
GCAATATTAATCAGCCCAATAGTTATTTGCAGTCGCCTGAAACCTGTTTTCCATCTGCATATGTTTGTATTCGTCGACTTCTTAGAAATGCTGACTATTCCTCTTTCAAGACATGAGTAATCGAGCAGCTTCGGTTTTGAACGGATAGATAATTCTCGCTTTCTTTGAAGTGGCAACCCGATTAATGTATATTTTAGCAATTTTCATTTTTTGATAGTCAATCTGCTGGTCTCGCGTTGCCGAGCTCCGTTCTGACAGCTTGCCCGAAATGATCGAGAAGATTTCTTCTTACATACGACTGACGTTAAACCTGGGGTTACCTGCCCATTTTGCGCTGGAAACTCTACTCTTTCGAAGCTTTACTTTTGCATGCACCATGGAATTGTCTTCGTTGAAATATCCACTCGAGAGTAGTGCGCTTTCCGTATTAGCGCGCTAGTGATATTAATGTTGAGCTTATGCCTATATGTTTAATGAAGATGATTCCAAGATACTTTATGCGGTGGTTTTGTATGAAAAAGGATTTCAGTGACAACGAGGGGCTGATGCATTTCCGTTTGTTCTACGTACCACGAACTTGTCTTGATAGTTTGGCTAGGACTCATGAACCACGACAGTATTTCAACAACCAGCTTGCAATAACTGTTGTGAAACTGTGATGCATTGTGTGTTTAAACAGGAGCTGCAACGAGCATTCGAGCATAAAACTAAGCAAACTAAACGCACCGATAATAAATATCCCATTCCGCCGTAATTCGGCTCTGCAGTCAAGGCTCATCAGACTGTGACGACTGTGACGAAAAGATTTACAGGTGGTTAAATGATACATACTTCTATTGTGCGGTCTTTATTCGATTATTCGGTAGCTAGGTGTGCAATGAACGCCGAGTGGTTAACTAATAACAAGTCATTTATTTCGCTTTATTCTAAAGCAACAGTCAACCGTACATTAAAAAAGAGGCATGACCCTTCAAAACCCTCCTTCAAATGATTTTGCGAAGATCCATTGTGGCGAGTAAAAATAAGATCACGGCAGGACTTTACGGTTTTGGGTATCAGGAACCCACTTATTCATTCGAGAATTCAAGATTGAGCTTCCGGGCTCGATAGATTGTGAAAATGAACATCCTGCTGCAGTAATTTAATATTTCGGTCCATTTGGTGCCTATCAGTAATTATTAATCATACCAATCATACCACGTTTTTAATCCATTCTGTAGTGAAATTGACTAACATTTTATCCATTTCCTGCATACAAAACAATAAATGCGTGTTATTGTATGTGCAAACGCGGGGTAATAAAAAAACTCTATCAAGCATTCAAGCATTCAAGGATTTATGCTTAAAAAGCGAAATCTTTACAACACCTCTGCATTAAAATATAAAAGAAAAATGTTACAAATAACAGATATGCACATGGAGCATTCTTGTCACGGTGTAACACCTTGCTTTTCGGTATGTTGAGTGGTAAATCAGTTACAGCCGTGGCAGTTTTTCACAATGATCAGCATAACTGATCTGCCTGGAAATTTTCAAATCATTCGCAAACTGAACCATTTTGGATGCTATGGTTGGGGGAAATCATTTATATAGAAGAAAAAGATATCACAGATCCTCGTGGGACTCCACAGGTAAACGTCAGGGAATTGGTCGATGATGTTTTGAAGTTAATCTTGAGGTGAAAACCATGTGCGGTGAATTTCAATTTGAAATTATTAGAATTTATGAGAAGTAAGCGAATCACGAAAACTGATTCACATCACAAACACAAACTTGATTTTTATTGGCTTGGAAATATTGTCGGGCGTTCAATGGACTGAAAATATATGACTCTGAAACCAAATCTCATTCTGTTCGCTTGTGATGCAAAATAACTGAAAATTTATGTCTTTGCTCAAATTGAAGGTGGATTCGTTTGTGAACATTTGCTATACAAGCTAAAATTCATCAGAGATTTACCGAAGAACGTTTCTCATTGTTAGATTATTCTGAGCCGATTGATAAACCACATTTGAACATTCATAAAATATCAAATATCCAAACTGTTTTCGTTCTACATGCACCGGTAGGTTAAGACTTCCGTCCCACGTCGATAAAATGGCATCGTGTTTATTTCAATTAGATGTGGTTGTTCGGAACAGGACAACCGCTTGTTCAAATAGCAAATTAATTAAGATTGATCGGTTAGTTAATAAATGGCAGACGAACCGCAGCAAATATTTAGTGTATCGGGAAATCACTTGATGGAAAATGTCGAATGTTTAGTAAAATTGAGTCCTTCGTAGCTGTCTATTTGGAATTTCTATCCATACTGCTCAGTTCGTTTCGCGAGATCTAATCTACGGATCTCATTCGAAAACCAGGGAATCGTTTCTTGCTTTCGATGATTGCGGAATGATCAAAACACTCGTCACTATTCTCGACTCATCAAGCACGAGGTCGATGTTGCTTGAAAATGCCAGAATTCGAGCATTCATGGTGACAAAAGGCGTCTGAAGGATTCGACCGTTGTTTCCGAAAATGTGATGATAACTCCAGAGTTTCAAACTTGGTCTTTTCGTCAAAAGGGGAGAAGTAATGCGAATTTAGTGGATGCTGGAATCCTCTAGCCGCAAAATATTTCATGAGCAAGCTAAACAAATTTCTCTTCTATCAAATAGCATTCTTTTTATGGGATAAACTGACTTTGTTTCCAGAAGGAATTGTCATTCTAGCTTTGACAATCATGGACTTGGGTTTCCTTTCAGTTCTACATCCATCGTCTTCCCAGAAAGATTACATGATTCAAGATTTATGATTAAAAAATGCAATTGGCTTTCCAATAAGCAAAAAGAGAAAATATAGATACAAAATTATATGCTTTGTTAACATTTGGAGGCAATATCGGGTTTAGGTCCTACGTAATCGTCAAGTTTCGTTTAGGGCAAAGCCAAGTTAGTAGAGTTTACCACTGGCAGGTAGCGAACTCCTAAGAAAACACACATGAAGTAAATGAAAATACCTTTGGTAGTTCTGCTTGGGGCGTGGGATAGACGAAATTTTAGCATATATCCTAAGAAGAATAGCTAAGGCCATTTTCAAACCACTCGAAAGTGGATAGCTTTGTTAAATGCGGCATGGGGTACATATTGGTTCTATGAAACGGAAGTTTTCCCGGCACATTTTCAAAACATCCGTAACAATGTGACTTCGTTAATTCGGAAAGATAAGGAACATTTTTTATTCGAATCTGACAGGACAACTGAAAGTAACCAAAGTTATTCTATGCAATCGTAAACAAAGCGAATAAGGTTAACCCCCTGGTTTTACCTATTAAGACAGCAGATGGATTGATATATGCTGCTGTGAATACAGCCTTAACAACGTTATATGCACAAATATTTTCTCTAAAGGATGTGTTACTGCCAGCAACTATGCAAGGTTCAAAAGACGTTCAAAGCCTAAGTGATATCGACGTACATCTTAAGGTTGTGCAAAAGCATTTACCCAGGCTGACTTGACTTAATCCCTTGAGTTCCTGGAGGAACATAGGGCCTCGGCAACTTGTCTCCACTTTGGTCTGTCCATAGCAGCCAGTTTGATGTCGTTCCAGTTAAGTCCACACTTGCGGATCTCCTCTTCACACGAGCGCTTCCAAGATAGCCTTGGGCGTCCGACCCGTCTCTTCCCGATTGGGTTCCATACCAGAGCATGACGCGTGATGTCATCATTAGGTTTCCGCAAAGTGTGCCCAACCCATCTCCACTTTCTTCTACTGATCTGCTGGGCGATCGGGTCCTCAGCAGCAATCTGCCACAGGTCTTGATTCCTTATCTTTTCTGGCCATTTTACCCCAATAATTCGACGGAGGCAATTATTGTGGAATGATTGCAAGCGGCCAGAGGACTTTGCTGTCACTCGCCAGGTTTCCGATCCATAGAGTAGCACGGATTTGACGTTGCTTCTGAATATACGGAGTTTCGTGCGTTTTGATAGAACCTTCGACTCCCAAATGGGTTTCAAAGCTATGAACGCGTATCTTGCTTTGCCGATTCTGGCGACTATGTCTTCGTCCGTGCCACCACTTATTGAAACAATGCTGCCGAGGTAGACGAATTGCGTGACGTCTTTGACTGCTTTACCATTGATGGTGATTGATGGGTGCTCATCAGTTAGCACACGGAGGACTTCTGTTTTTTCGGTATTCACGCGTAGTCCTGCATATGAAGCAAAGTGTGCTAGTCTATCGGTCTTTCTCTGAAGACGTTGGGGGTCACGTGATATCAAGCAGACATCATCAGCGTATTCCAGATCCTCCAAATGCTCGGATTCCTTCCAATCGATACCATTCCTCTCACCTTTTACTGTCTGTTTCATTATCCAGTCTATTACCAACAGAAAAATCATTGGGGACAACAGGCATCCCTGGCGAACGCCAGTCTCAACTCCAAATGGATCGGTCAGTCTTCCGTTGTGAATTACCTGACAGGAGGCACCTTCATACAGCTGCTTTATGAGGTCCATGTACAGCGGTGGGACCCCATAGTGTGGCAAAAGCTTCCATATGAATTCGCGGTCCACACTGTCGAAGGCTTTCTCAAAATCTATGAAGTTGAGGCAAAGAGGCGATTGCCATTCAATGCTTTGTTCAATTATTATGCGGAGGGTCGCAATTTGGTCGATGCCAGACTTTTGTTTTCTGAAGCCTGATTGCTCTGGCCGTAACACTTGGTCGATAGCGTCGCGCAAACGCATAAGGATGATGCGTGTAAGTACTTTACTAGGGACTGAGAGCAGCATGATACCTCGCCAGTTTTTGCATAGCCTCAGATCCCCTTTCTTAGGAAGTTTGACCAAATGACCTCTCTTCCAATCATTTGGGACCCGTCTTTCTGACCAGATTTTCTGCAGCAGAGGAAGTAACATATCAGCCGAGGTGTCCAAATCAGCCTTCAGAGCTTCTGGTGGAATCCCATCTGGGCCTGGTGCTTTGCCATTCTTTAGTGATTTTAAGGCAGAAAGGATTTCATTTCGACCGGGGGGTCGGTGTTTACGTCTAGCAAATTTGTTGCAGGTGGGATGTCAGTGACTGAAGTAGGTGCTGGTCGATTTAGGAGTTCCTTGAAGTGCTCCATCCATCGCTTTCTTTGCACCGATTCCTGACTGATAAGGTTACCTTCACCGTCCTTTATTATTTTGCCGTAAGGTATTTTCCTTCCTGATAAGGTTCTGGTAATGTTGTAGACGGTGTTCAGGTCTCTCTTTTCTGCTGCATTTTCCGCCTCCGTTGCCAGCATTTCATAGAACCGCCTCTTGTCACTTCTGGCACTTCGTTTCACGTCTTTATTTAGGGAGCCGTATTGTTTGATCAGTTGGTTTTTCTGCTTGGTGTCCTTACACCGGAGGATCTGTTGTTTCAGCTGCCTTCTCGAGTTGATCAGTGTCCAAGTCTCACTCGAGATCCACTCTTTGTCTTTCTTTACCCGTCTGCCAATTACGTGCTTACAAGTGTCTTGCCAACAGTCTTTCAGAGCGGTCCAGTGTTCATTTATTGGGAGCTCAGGGGTTAAGTTGTTGAGCGATTCGAATCTGTTTTTCAGTGAGATTGAGAAAATCTCTCTTGTACGCTCTTCCCTTAGTTTCTGCGTGTGGTACTTTACACTAGGCCGACTGCCGGTTTCGCTGAAAGCTCTCAACTTGATTTTAATTTTGGCCATTAGAAGGTAGTGGTCTGAAGCAACATCCGCACCTCGCATTACGCGTGTATCAAGGAGACTATGTCTCCATTTTCGTGAAATCGATAGGTGATCGATTTGATTGGCAGTAACACCATCAGGTGATGTCCAGGTGGCCTTGTGGATGTTTCGGTGTTGAAAGATGCTGCCTCCGATGACCAGATCGTTGAGCGCGCAAAAATCTGCGAAAAGTTCACCGTTTTCATTCATTTCACCTAGGGCATGCGTACCCATCACAGATTCTCTCCCTGTGTTGTCTGGACCCAATTTCGCGTTCATGTCACCCATCAAAATCTTGATATCTCGCTTGGGTGTCTTGTCTAGGACAGACTGCAGACGCACGTAAAATTCTTCTTTCGACTCAAGGCTAGCATTGTTTGTGGGTGCATAACATTGAATTACCGTCACATTTCTCCCCTTGGAGTTGAATCTGGCTGTGATTATCCGTGAGTCAACGGGTTCCCATCCAATGAGAGCGCCTGCAGCTATTGGGGATAACATAATGGCGACGCCTTCCGAATGACTATGGTTCTCATCTTCATGACCTGAGTAAATAATCCGTTCCCCGGATGTCAAAATCAGCATGCCAGATCCATTCCATCTGCTTTCACATATTCCCAGCAGTTGTATACCATACTTTTGCATTTCTTTCGCGACCTGTGCAGCCTTTCCGGTCTCATACATCGTACGGACGTTCCATGTGGCAATCTTAGTTGTTGCTTTCATCGACAGAAGATTCATCTGCTGACTGGCTTCCGGTGGGCTTTCACCAGTCTGCTTCATTTTTACCTCAGATGAGGTTTCTTCTCGATTCAAGCATGGAGATCTTACTTTGGTATGACATGTTGCTTTGGTTTCAGTAGCGGTTTGAGGTTTTTACAGAGTGGGGTTGCTGACCCCGCGTCTAACCCTCCTCCTTTTGCAGACGGGCTTGGGACCGTCCTCGGCGGAGTATTGTGATTGTGTAATCCGCAGGAAGCGGAGGTTTGGAGTCAGGGTTTCCATCCCCTAGATGGACTGCCCTCCCAGGCTGACGAGCTCCATCTACCCGAAGCGAACTGGTTTTGAGGCGCCAGTCACCCGCCTTCGCCCCTTCTCCTGTCAGTAGAAGCAGTTCCGCCACGAGCAGGCCAGGAGTTGGGCTTCGGTTGTCAGAGGCTATTCGAGACGCACGCCGTATGGGAGCATTTTGTAGGTAGCGGGAGCTTATTCCCACCACCACCCCGGCTGTGACAACCTTGGGAACCATTTACCCAGGCTGAAAGTATATAAATCCTAATGGAAAGACAGAACAAGATCGGCGAAGTTCATGTCAGCTGGAGGTTCATGGCACGCTATGTGATTTATTTGAACACTCAACAATACATGAATCCCACAAACTGACTGGAAAACAGCATTGGGCCATTACCTACCTGGGGCGCCCCTTTTAGAACTTTATAAAATATTGTAGCGCTTATCAATCAAATCGAAAGACAAGAAATACATTCTCTAAATAACTTGTTCACGACTAAATAATTGGACGCAGGCATTTGATTATGGGAGTTGGTCATGCTTGTTACCTAAATATATTTAAAGCATTCGATCTTCTTGATCACTCTTTACTATCTCGAAAACTGTAGGAAGTCGGCATCAATAAAATCTGCTTGCTTGGTTGAAAAGTTATCTGTCTTCACGCAAAGCGAAATTCAAAAGAGATGGCGAAATGTGTCAAACTATTGAAGTCGCTGAGCGGATTCCCACAAGCTTCAGTACTCGGTATAATACTGCTTTTAATATTGTTAAATAATCTACTGCAATCGGTGCGGGGTAACTTTGTTCTTTTCACTGATAACATAAACTTTGTGATAGACTCTGTCGAGGAATTCCTAGTTTTACAAACAGGCCTAAATAAGCTGCATCAGTGGCCAATTCAAAACAAGCTCCCCTTCAATTTCCGCGATTGGTGAATGTTACAGATTGAAAATTCTATTCCTTTCTCATACATGCTCGGCAGTCGAACGCGTAAGTGGAGTACATCACAGAAAGTTCTCGGTATATGGGTTTGCAGAAGTTTTAAAAACAATTTGCAGTGCGAGGCTGTCCGTAAGCGTGCCTCTGGCACACTTGGCTAACTCAAACGAATTCTCGGCCGTTTTCGGCTGTACTCGTCGAGAAACATACTTAATACATACATAAACCCAGTCGTTGACTATTTAGCGCAATCTTGGGCAACATGGTTGGAAAAAGACGTCGCGCTACTGGCGGGAATTTGTTATTAGGATAACAAAATGTTTACCGGAATAGAACACCTACCCTATTATCAGTGTCTGACGCAGCTCAGATTGAACACTCTCGAGCGCAAATGCATCCGAGGTGACCGAACTCCAACATTCAGAATTATCCATACGCGTCCCACCCACTCAGTCACATTTAAAATTGGTTCCGAACACCAAGCACGAAGTAATAATCTTATTCTTAAAATATCCTATTCCTGCTGTGGTCCTTTCGAAGCCACTGTCCAGGTTTGTGCAACTTGGTCCAAAACCAGGTGTGTTTTCATCATTAGGGCAAACGATCCAAGGAAAACGTCCTAAGATGAATCATAACAGGCCTAGCAAACAAGAGGCACATTTTTAACAGCTTCACATATTAGATTTTTTAAGTGCAACAAATCCAGCCACCCTGGTCTGTTTCTTCAGTTGTGTAAGCCAAGTTTTTTTTCTTTCGGTGATTGTAAGAGTCTGAGAAGCTGTATTTTCATCATTTTGGACGTTGGAGATGTAAACGGCGGTTCGTTTTTGGACGGCACTTGGTGCAATGCTTTCACCTTGTTCTTTATCGGTGAAGGATCATCAAAGCTGCTGATCTGTCTCCATATCGGCTCAAGCACGGATTCTTGCGAACGCAGCTAGTAACATCAAATTGCTTCAACTATGGACCATCCATACGAACTCTGATGTAGTTTCAATTCAATTCAATTTAATTTAATTTAATTGTCTAAAAAGCACATAGCTTTACAAAAACCACAGAATAATATAGAAATTATCAATAACATGGGTAGTAAAACGGGATTTGTTTGTTTACTGATCAGTTCAGGAATCAGGTAAAAATCCATAGGTCAGAAATTGTTTTCAACCGGCTGGATGGGGTAAAGATGAATAGTTTACTTCGATGCATAGGTTCAAAGCTTTTATGGTGTAGAATATATAGGTTCAATGTTTGGATTGGTCGACATGAAGTTGTCCAAGTTTGATTTGAATATATTCAAGTTGAGTGAATGTGCAACGTTACGGGGTAGGGAGTTCCAGGTAAAACATACACGTACAGTAAGAAAATACCTTCGACAGCTCAGTCTCAAGTCGGGAATAAGTACTGTATAGTCATGACTCCGGCTGGTTCCAGGTGGTAGTCGTGTGAATAGTTTATTCAGGGGATGATTGGGGGTATGCAGTATATTGAACATAAGAATCAAATCACCTCTAAGACGGCGGTAGCGAGAGTCGAAGAGATTGAGACTTGCAATACGATCTTCGTATCCATTGATACAATTTCTCAAAAATACCGTGATTCTGTAACTTGTTCGAGAAGTCATTATGGTCGATTCGGCCGAAAGATTTAGAAATGTCGATACAGTATGCCTGCATCTATGACACGCGTTCAGTCATTCAGGCTCGTCAGCAATTTCGTTAAACAAAAACGAAATTTACTAAATTCGTGCGAGAAACCAACAAATTATCTTTTCGCAAATTCTATCGCCAATGAGTTCGCTCACAAATATTTTTCATGTTCAACTCCTACCTGACGCACCACGAGATATTCGTGCAACGTTCGGTTAAAACGTGAGGGAATTGTTCCATTTAACAGACCACACGAATTTCGGGATTTTTTCCCATTTAGATAAACAAAATTGACCTCGATTAATCCCACGGTTTTCATTTTCCGAGCGCGCCATCAGAACAGATGGTTTTGCTTTGCACTCAGTGACACTAATGATGCGCTGATAGCATAAAAATCGTCCATCTCGGTAAATTGAATTCTATCTAATTAATTTGAATTATGGTGGAAACTTTTGCCGTACATACTGCCTATTGACCCCCTGCCAAGAGCGTTTTCTATATTTTATCGGAGTATAATTCTGGAGGATGAGAGCAACGACAAAACTTTGCTCGCCTTGTTTATTCGAAATTATTTTTACTCGCAATCGTTTGATAAGTCATTGATTAAACAAAACAGTTGGCGGAGTGAAATCAAGCGTTTGCATTCTTACTCCCACGCAATTTCATTATTTCCCATCCGGATGCTGATATTGTTTTTCATTTAGTAGATGGTATCTCCATGCTCTTAAATCTGACCAGCCAGTGGTCCTTGTAAACTGATGGTGTGGTGTCCAGAAGAATCTGTGTTTGGGAACGTGCTCTTACTTTTCATTTGTCTGCTAAAATAATTCTTTTAGGACTCGAAAAAATCGCTAACACAAATCACGAGATTATCATTTTCTTCGTGAATAAAATAAACATTTTTAAACGGGATAATCTAAAAATATGCAGTTGGGATTTAGTAGCTCCTTTGAAAACGATCTAGATTCATGCTTCATTAAGTAATAGTGACGAAATATATTTGAATTCACGATTACCATAGCATAGTAAAATATTCGTAATTATTATTATTATTGATTATTCATTGAAAATTATTAATTTTGTAGTTCTGTTCATGTTCCAAGATAGTCAGAGCCGGAGTTATTTTAAGTAAAACCTTCAATTTAAAAAATGTTCTAATGTCACGCGCCTTATATAACTTCGGAAAACCAAGTCTAGCTCCTGGCCTGCACGCATGGTCCCGTGGACCTACTTCTACTGACAGTGGAAGGGACGAAGTCTCCTGACTGGCGCCTCAAAACCAGTTTGCTACGGGCAGGTGGAGCTCGTAAATCCATTAAGGTTGTCTACCTAGGGAAAAGAAAATCATTATTTCAAACTTTCACTGCCTTGTGGCTAGTTTCAATCATGGAGAAGACTTGCAGAGTCAACGCCGAGGAACGATTGGAACAGTAGTCCCGTTAAGCAGTTCCAAATGCTATTCTTTTTCGTCCGGCAAATCCTGCGACGGCATCGTTGTCCAAACGTATCCGCCTGGCTGTTCCTTTGGTTCAAATTGTGTCGTGGAGAGGGATCACTTGTTGC
>JACCGJ010000732.1:0-53143 GCA_013407085.1 Atriophallophorus winterbourni
CGTCACCTTATGATTAGTGTTATTCTTACTGCTTTTTCTTCCACAAAACTTTCTCATTTCTGAGTTTTGATGTACCAGGATTGTTGGAGATTATGTCTTGTCATCGTTTTTGGTGTGTTCCGATTGGTCCTTAACGGCTATCCAATCAGATAGGTTCATTGGCTATGATCGAAAAGTATTTCTGGAAACGAAATTCATAGAATTTTAAATGCGCGCTAGTTTCACAGGGAAACACATAATAGGGGAACATTCGCACCTTGCGCACCTCACCGATAAGTTACATTTAGATTAGCTGCCGCATTGGTGTTTATACAACAAGGTAATGATTGATCCTGGTGGTTTCAATCAAACTGACTGTCATGAAACGTTCATACACGATCTTGAGTGCGTTTATAACGTCCCTGAATGAGAAGGTTCCACGAGCCTTATTAAGACTCACTTTTTAGCTGAATTGTTTTAGACCTGGCCCACAGGGAACTGTGATATGTACGATATAATACCACGCGTAAGAATTTAGCTTTATATTGTACAGCGCGCCCACATTTTGGGGTTTGCATTTGAAACCGATGAACACAACGGTATAACAAGACGATGGGGTTTGAAAGCTCCAAACACGACACTCGGACGCTGCGCCGGATAACTACCGTTAAACACGGTTGGATTTGCGGCGCCAATGTAATTAAAATTTGTGGGGAGGGGGACGGGGCGGCACGTGGGTGACAGACCAGTCACAATTGACGTTGACCGTTTCACGTGTGCTGGATAACTACCCAATTGATATTGTTTTGATCTTTGCGACTAGAACGCCGCTAGATTTCGGATAGGTCCTGAGTAATCCGCTACTAGAGGTTCGAGTGCCACTTTTCAGTTCCTAGTTTCGATATCCTTTGGTCTGAAAAAGCTTTTGTGGCGACGTGAAAGTTTTACTCAAAAAGTTGCTCTACAATCAGTTTGGTTTTTTTATTTATTTTCAATAATATTGTCTACCCGATCATTCCTCGAACATTGTTCAACATGAAGTTTGTGGGCCACATCCCCATCCCTTAACACGGCCACTACCGTTTCTGTCATGTTTGCCGTCATCAGGTTGAACAGTAAGATCCGTTTCCAGTGACCCTTGAAACCTGGTATTAAATGGTAAACAGGTTATACTTGTAAACCAACTGTTATATATGGTTCGTACAACGAACCACGATGTTCAGACAGAATCACAAAGTGATTCTTGGTCAAGCACTAAAGGCGCCTATGGATGACCAAAGTAATGTGTTGCTCACATCCCCCGCACTTACACACCACTACCCGTTTCTGGGTGTTTGACGTCGTCAGGTGGAGACAGTAAGATCAGGTTCAGTGAGCCTTGAAACAGTGGATTAGTGGTAAACAAGGTTATACTTGTATGCCAACTGTTATATATGGTTCGTACAACGGACCACGATGTTCAGACAGAATCACGAAGTGATTCTTGGTCAAGCACTAAAGGCGCCTATGGATGGCCAAAGTAATGTGTTGCTCACATCCCCCGCACTTACACACCACTACCCGCTTCTGGCTGCTTGGCCTCTTCGGGTGGAGACAGTAAGATCAGGTTCATTGAGTCTAAAAACAATGGAAATGCGGTAAACAAAGTTAAACTTGTATGCCACTGTTATATAGGGTTCTTACAAAGAACCATGATTCAAAATGATTCGAAATACTTTTCGATTCGAAATACCTTTAATCCACGCGATTTCCGTTTGAATAGAGTGAAATATCATCTCTGGTATACTGTAATGAAGACTCAAACCAATGAGACGAACACCGGCTTCTTACATGATGGAAATTTTCAATGTTGATTTAAACGAATGTCACGGAAAAGAATTCTTTCGATTGAAGTGCGATATTCAGTCTTTGGGTAATTGGCTTTTACGGTTTCGGCGAACATGGCATCAATGACGGAAAACTTGATTGCAAACCATTCGTCGAGTTAGGGTGGGATCAAAAACATCCCCTAACCTCCTCGGACCTCGTTGTTTAACTGACTCGCATTTACGTCCTAATGCAATCATGCAAAAGCAAACACTGTTAAATTAAAATTCGTAATATGCACTTTATATCGCAAGCGCAGTCAGTATCTGTATAGCTGCTCAACCGTTACAGAACTATAGACTTTTCAATTGAAGTTGAGTGTCGAATTGGAAACGTTACGACGAAGTAGCGAAATGAGAAAATATTTTTGACGCAGTGGCGATACGACAATATATTTTCAAAGTAATGAGGATGCAGCAATCACGTGTTGCATTCAAACTGCTTACAGAGAGTGACTTGGTCGACAATCGGAGTGCTGATTCTAATGTTAATAATAATATTGTTATTGTTGTTGTTGGCCTCCTTCGGTTAACGTCGACCATGGATGTTCATCACAAGCACATCAGGGCTCCATGCTCTGCAGTGATTCGAATGGCTAAACACTCCGGTTCGGCAGGAACAAACTCTGCCACAACGCTCAAGGCGTGCTCTATATTCAGCAGCTGAAAAAGATTAAAAAGCAGGGGCATTTTTCATGTGCCGCTCACATTCGAAACTAGTGATTTGTTTGATTATTTAGTGCCCTAATTTTGAAGATAAGCAAACGTTTATAAGAAAATATTCTGAATCAGAGCTTAACCGTGAGTTTGAACAACAAAAAATCGCAGATATTGCGCGTGAGCTTATTTGCGTATTAGAGAACAGCGTGTATTGTGGGATAATCTACAAGCGTGCTTTCGGGTATGCTGCGACGGATTTTCAGATTCTCTTGCCGAGAACTTTGCCCGCAATCATGAAATTTTACATAATTCAAACCCTGGAGCATGAATCGCCCCGGTTACAAACTGAACATACTATGGTAACGACCTAATTGAATAAGACATCGCTGTGAGAAGATGCAGAGGCATTTGAACTGTTGAAGCAATGTTAAATTTAATGATGTAATCTCGCTAAATGCGCTAGAACGGTACAGTCGTAGGCGATTGCATCCAGATTACAATACTGATAACAGTGATCTTCATTTCCTGGCGTTTCACATAGTATTACAGCATAAGCTTAGACGAAAATTTATATTGGCCACTCAAAGTCGGAAATGGATCTTGCGGCAGTTTAAATAACAGTGTACATTGTGAGGTCGTCTAAGATCGTTCTTCCAGGCTTATAGGTATCCCCTCGACGGGTTTTCAAAAGCTTCTGGCCTGAAATGTTGCCCACAATAACGAAATTCTATTCAATTCCAACCATACATTGCAAGCTTGGACTCCCTGGTTTAAAAGGATATACTCTTGCTTGATAAAATATACGATCGTGAAACCAAACTCGTAAGTGGTTTCGGGAAACTAACGTCTGAGGAACGATTGTAAAAACTGTGACTCACCACCCTCATTCAAAGAAGCCTTCGGAGTGATTTGATACATATATACAAAATGTTACGTTCACCACATCATCCATTAAACCAATTATTCGAATACCGTGAGTCAAAACATACACGCAGCCAGTCAGCGACATTACAAATTCCCCATTCCCGTATCAGCTTTCGCCGATATTTTATTGTGTACATGTCTGTTTCCTTTGGATTACACTCTCCAAAACTATTATAACCATCCCATCGTCGAAAAATGCATTCGAAATTCGGACAATTACTTGATGCATAACGACTTGACGAAAATCATGCCAAGTATTCAACTGGACTATACGCGAAATCATATGATTACGTGTAATTTCTTTTCATGCATGGATAGTTACTATTCAATAGTGATTTTAAAGCGTGAAAATCTTCTTCTTCTCGAATTATAATAGGAAAACGCCACTCTCCGGTGTATAGCCCAAGAACAAAATTTGCCGAAAAGCCCAAAGGAAACAAACTCGAACGCACACGAATTTTGGATTCGGAGCAAAAAGCCGGAGAACTGTTTGTGTGACAATAGATTTTGAAACAAAAGCGAATGTAGAACTTCCACCTCTATCGAACAATACGCAATTCGTTCAAGCCAGTCAAACGTAGCCAATATGGGTTGGAATAGAATTGGGCTGACATCTATTGACAGATGTCAACAAATTGACAACCGGAGGGACACTGTTGTATTCGCGATATTTACCCATAAATGATAGGCGTGTCAGATACAAAATAAACATGCTGTGGGATTCCTGGGTTAACGTTTACAATGTTGGAAGGGTTGGCCTCGTGGATGAACTTGACATGAACGAAAAACGCGCAAGGATCGTGTGTCCGCAAGGGGGTGTACTCAACGACGAAACATTAGCACCGAAGCGAGATTTGAACTCGATTGACTTCACATAATAATCTCATCGGTTAAGATACTATATCAACGAGTTCTATTTGACCGTAATAAATTCAAGGAGTATTTCCTCTCGGCAAAGATATATCGTTGAATAAAGGTTGGAATAGGGGATGTTCGATATATAGACATTCTGGAAGACAATATGATATGCCTCGGTCGATTCATTCAATACGATTGATTGGAAGTGAGTGGATAATATCCTTTAGGATTCAAGGTAATTCAATGTTATAATGGTCTGAAAGGCAGATAGGTTATAGTGACCACAGATTGAAAATATTGAGTTTGTATACTTAGAACAAAAATGGTGAGACAGTATGGAAATTGAGCTTGTATACTGAAGTGCATGACTCCTTATGGTTAACATATACTTATCAATTTCATACTTGAATATGCTTATGCATGGTGCACAAATGATGTATGGACGCACAGAGTTATAGAAAAAATCAAACTCGGACAGCAAAGAAGCGTCCTCGACAATTTGATCTACACTTTGGAATTGTTAACTTCTAATTATGAGATCTGCTATCATGTGCTTCTTGCCAGATATACAGATGTTCAAGTGGGTGATTCACTGTATGCGGAATGTTAAACAGCAGGATCAAATCATTCCCGAAATGGAGGTAGGAGAAGTCAAATAGGTTTATAGTTGCAATTCTCTTAGTATATGGAATGTTGTGTACTCATGTCACAAGTTTCGTAGCGCAGTGTTATACGCATTGCCATGCCCTTCTGTAACGTTAGCAACCATGCTTGAACAGCGTACCCCATTGTTCCCGAATATATATGGTAATTACCAGTGGGATTAACTCCTATGTGAAACTACCGAAGTTACTTTCGAGCCCCGACAGTGTTTGACAGGACCTTTAGTAAACAAAAGAACACTTCCTCGAAGCCTCCGAGTTACTGCTAATCCACACACCTAGGTCTTTCTCTTCCGTAGCCCATCATAAATCGATCGTATTGCTTTTGAAAACCATTTCTAGAATAACTTCATGTGTAGATGCGCTTGCGCATCAAATGCGTCTTATACCACGTTTGATCTACAGAACGTCTTTAGAAAGGAAGTGCTGGAAACATGGTGATCCAATGGCAATAACTCGTTTACTTGTCGTGTTATTTTCGCAGCTTGAAACCATCTCGTCACCAACCCGGATAACATCCTCGTTGTTACCGATTTAGAACTGGCAAGCCTTTACATAGTTTACCTATTTTATTCTCTATTACTTAGATAATATCTTGAGAACATTTTGGTATACTCTACATCTTATTAAAAACATTTGGTTCGGTCAAATTTACCACACTCTATAGCAGTCATGGTACGATCATCGCAGTGTAAAAACAAACTCGAACGTGCTAAATTTGTAATGCAATGCAGTTGTCAGCTAATGTCTTGGAACGACTAAGCACACGTGAAGG
The DNA here is from genome assembly GCA_013407085.1 of Atriophallophorus winterbourni. Taxonomy (NCBI): domain Eukaryota; kingdom Metazoa; phylum Platyhelminthes; class Trematoda; order Plagiorchiida; family Microphallidae; genus Atriophallophorus; species Atriophallophorus winterbourni. Next base: position 5,724 of record JACCGJ010000732.1, read on the forward strand.
CTACCGCGCCTACGCAGACAGCGAAAATCCGGCACCCGTCGGTGTTATATGTGCAATGAATGAAACAGAGGAGGCGATTAATACACCTCTCGCTTTTTAGAAATGTTCACTTGAAATCCAAGAACGCTTTATACAAACAACCAAGGTGAAGTTTTAAAAATGTGACAAAATGTTTGCTTGTTAGTCCACGGAGACCCACAAACCCGTAGTTTATCTAAGATACTTTTAGTACCAAGCAGTCAGGTGATAAAGTAAATGTTGGGGAAGTGTACTAGCGTAGACGACTAAACATGAGCTCTCGGAAGATATGCAGAACACCATTCTCGGGTGCAACATTAGAGCAGGAAGTGTCAAAAATGTCGACCACAGCAATCATAATATACGAGAATCACGGTTTTGAAAATTTTACGTAGTTAATGGGTAACGTGTGTCGCAGTTGAACAATTACGATCGAAAGCTTTGGATGTATCTGAGTAACAGGCATGTACGGAACTCCCTTCGTCTGGGGCTTGCGTTCAATCGCTTAGAGTCGTGAGCAAGTGCCTGAGAAAGAATTGCATGACTCTCGATGTGTCTGATAACACTTTCAGACAACAATCGTTTCAATACCTTAGAAGCCACTGAAAGGAGCGTCACATGGCAGTAATTGGCCGGATTCGAACGACTGCTGCCTTTGTAGATTGGTGTAATAACTCCGGTTTTTCAGTCATCTGTTACGACTCTCGTATTTAGTGTGTGTTTAAATAACTCTCATATTATGCCACAAAGCTCCAGCTCATATGAATCCGGAATAGCCCGCGTCATGCCGTCTTCCCCCGGGGATTTGTTAACGTTTAATTTATACAAATGCTTTCGCACAACCGTAAGATTCACATCGATATCACTTAGGCCTTCCACCTCAAATGAACGTGGAAAAGGTGTTGGCAAGGACCCATCCTTTGGACAAAAGATTTGTGCATAAAATGCAGCTAAGACATCATCTGTATTCCTGACATTATCTTTTAATCCGTTCGTTGTCCGAATGGGAAAAACTCCCGGGTTAACTTTAGTTGCGTTGTTAACGATCATGCAGATTATCTATGGATGTGGTTTATCAGTATCTATCAGCATCCAATGGTGATATTACTTTCATTCACAAATTAAGGACGTCACCTTGTTGCAAACATTTCGAAAATGTGCCATGATACTTCTGTTCTAGTGATCCTGTGTGTAGCCCATGCCGAATTTCGCATGGTTATCCATTTACAAGTGGGGCTGCGGAGTTTGAAACAAAATGTTCCAGCTTTTCTGTTTCACAGTTGAAGATGCGCCTGGCAGTTTAATAGGTGATGTTGGGAAATTCTTGTCATTTACCCAATTTCATTTTCTAATTTCATTTGCTTGTCTGTCTAGGCCAGGCTAACCTGACAGTTTTTCTGATGACGTACAGTCTTTTCTGTACGGCACTTTGATTTGATCAGGCTTGTGTGATATCATATATTTTACTTTTTCTTAATTTTGCGGAGTAATCAATTTTAATTGCTGAATAAATTCATTTTCTTGTTCTACTTCTTACGTAGTTGCGAAACACTAGGATGTGATGTGGTTAACATCGTATCAAGTCTAGGTTTACAATGTACTGCCGTTGGAGAACAGGACACATGACTTGGTCTTGACTGACATAATCCCCTCTTTGGAATCACTTGGTTGATAAAGTACATTGATGCTGTAGACATGATTAGCTCATGTTTCACCTTGATATGGGGAGGAATTCGGAGTAAGCACAAACTCTGCAACCAGGACAAATATCAAACCATGGACCGCTTGAACGTTGAACGCGCTAACCGCCACACCATCATCGTCGCATTTATTAATTACAATACATCGGATCAATGCTCGAAAGAATAATAAACTAAAGGGATCGATATGATCATCCGCTGTTTACGATGCTCTCGCCAAACTCTATCGAGAGCGTACGTTTTATTCAAGTATATCCCTGACCATGACCCTATTTTGGTTGTGGCCGAGAATTGTAGCAAATCTCTTCAATGTTAAAACCGAAAAAACTAGAAATTAATGGAGCACACAGTTTGGAGCCATGATAGATTATTTCTCGTCGTTGCACAATATCATTATTTGCGTCATTCGAAACAAAAAGCACGAAGCCTTTCAACAAAGCCCACAACGAATTGGTGCTGAGTAATTAACACTTGCAATATTTTTCAACAACTTTTCACAGTTACCCGGAATATTGTTGTATTTCAAATGTGTTGCCCTGATTAGCGCCCTGGGTTTGTTTGTTGTAGACATCTATTGATTTTCGCAGTTGCCGGTGGTTCTATCACACACGCACACACACCACATCAACCGGTGCATTGTGATCTTGTGATTGAACAAGTGGGCAGTGCCAATCATGTTCACTAGTGAGTTCAAAGTTCAAGCCTTGCGAACTGCTTCTCAACTGTTACGAGGCACGCGGCTTTGAATTGCTCTGTCAATATTTGGTAAATGCAAACAATACGAACCCCGAGGTGTGTCATGTTGTTGGAGCCAGTCGGATCAATCAAACATCTGACCTCAGGTGAAAGTACAAACGTTTTGTTCTAGTCCATGCGTTTCACCGCATCCCCACGTAGATGAGTACTATTGCTATTGTAGAAGCGTGGATTTCACCACTGAAGTGAGCCAATTATGCGCTCTTATAGGATTTGCAAAACTCCGCTGTCTGGTACAAAAGAAGATCACCAATCACCGAAAACACAGACAATAACATAACACCATAATTCGGCTTTATGAAGAAAAGCAGGACCACAGCCGCAGTGACAGCAATATAGCGCTAACACATCTGACGAAATATTTGATCGACCGGTTATTTGTGTGCAGAATAAAAACCGACAGGATTTGGCTAATTATGGTTTTCTCACTTTTAACCCACAGTCTAATTCTTAAGTAGACGTTTTGGCGCCGATGGTTGTACTGGAAATTATTACGGAGAAGCTGTTTGATCGAGGGCCTCTGTGGCGGAACAGTTAATGCATTGACCATGTAACCGGCTAGACCGAATTTGAATCCGCCTTCGGTAGCAAATGTTTGTAAAATGTGACTAGCGTATATATTTATCATATTCAAGTGTAAACATGGTACCACTCGCACGTTTTCTAGTGTTTAATCAGTTTTTTACATAGAACCAAGATGCTCAGATACATAAATATAGAGTAATTCCTGATATTGCGCTCGAGATGACTAAGATGAATAATGTATACTCGTGCCGTCATCGCTTAATAAACATTGCTCACAGTGGCTTCACAATGTATCGCATTTTTTTCTCATTTACAAATAGGAATGATATCATGTGCATGTCTCACGATTTGCAATTGAACTTACGGAATATAAACTTTGTCTTTCACAAAAGGAAAAACAGAACCTTTGAAAGTTTGGTTAAGATCATTTTGGGGATGGTATCTCCAGTTATAGTGCTATGTATGCAATTGATTAATATTTTAGCGTTAACAGACAAAAGCTTTTCTCTCCATTGATAGACTCAAAGATGGTTAGCTCAGAATGTGGACGTTGTTCAAAAGGTATTCGTTTCGCCAGCAAGTTAGATGACACATTTATCAAAAGAAAATTCTGCAAGGTCGAGGAACAACAGAAGCCTTCTTTATTCTGTTGGAAGATCAAGTCATTCTGATAAGATAAGGAATATGTGTGCTGAAAATCAGGATCTTTAATTTTAGAAAATTTTAGGACTGATTCAGATGTTTTAGTCTGAGCGCGCCAGCTTTTTAATTCCATCATATTCAATCAAAATGCTATCAACACGGCTGATTACTCCACATTTAAAACCCAAACATGAAACTAGGTGAACCTGGAAGCTGACGTGCTGTGGTTCTAATTGAATCTGATATTACTGTCTCCACCTGATGAAGACAAACAGCTGAAAAGCGGTTGTGCTGTGTGAATGCATCATCACCATCAGAGACAGCATTACAACGGTAGCATGTACCGACTGCTTAACTGCCATACAACCATGTCAAAGTAAAATCTTCAAAGATGGGAAGGGTTGGACTAAAATATTTACAGATGCTATTAAAGGGTAAGCACAAACAAATTAGGATGTGAGGTACGTAGAATCAACGTTCGTGACCGAGTAGAGTTACATCAGTACGATAGCTTCCTTGCGGCTTGAACTGCAATGCTTCATGACAAGCTTTCCTGTTTGAATGCAAGGGTGTAAATACTCCTAAACTTGATTATCTCCTCGGTTTTATCGGTTAGCTTAGATTCGCTGCGTGGATCGGACTTCAAAAGATTTACCGTACTAATCCGAATAACAACAGCATTTATGCATAACTGTTTACTATTTTACACGGTTTCAATGCTTACTCAGCCGAATCTTACGGTCTCCACCTGATGAGTATACGTGAAGAAGATGTGAGCATTAACTCTGTAAAGATTCTCGCATTTGCAATTTTGTTTTTTATATTTTCAATATCGCTAAGCGATAGCAATCATAACATTGTTTGCCACATTATGCGGATGACGCTCAGTTCGTAACCAGCAAAGTTCTACATTTCTCGTCTTATTCTGATAAAGATCATTCCTACCGAGGTCATTTTAGCAAACGATGTGGACGTTTTGATATCACATTAGATGACCGCGACATCAAAACTTCTTCTTCGTAGAGGTTTCTGGGTTTTATGTTTGGACTGTTGGCTTAGTTCAAAAGCCGCATTCTTTGTATGCAGGTCGTTATTCACCCACCGAATGAAAATGCGTAGTACATTAGCGATGAGTGACAATTGCGAGCTTTCGAGTGAATGTTGAACTCCACACTTTGTCATCAAGCGCCGAAAATATCGACGCTGACAATTGTCAATTCGTAATATTTCGGATTTCGAAACGATTACATGAAGAAATGGAAATCGATAGCCGTTGTCGAAGAATATGCAATTTGTCAATGTCAGTCAAACCAAACCTTCGAGTTGAGGGCTTGAAGCGTACCGGTCAGCATGAAATCCGTTAACAAATCAAATCAGAATGACAGTCGAGACAAACGTTTCAGTTTTATGTTGTAGCTACTTGATTTACCTATAGAGGATGAGGGTGTTTTGTTATGTGCGTAATAAACGTGATTCACCAATCAGCATTGTCTTGCGTTGTGGGATTCGTGGGTCAGCACAATTGGCGTTGGACATATTGAACTTGAAGATGAATCAATAGTCAATATGGTGATGAGTTCCTCCGGTTCTTCAGGTTAGTAGGCAAATCGAAGACTCGTGTGCATGACCTTAACTGGCAAAAGCCCTTAATGCTTAAGTTGAACACTTGGAACTCGCTACCGAACGAGCTTCTGACCCTACCAACAGAAGAGCTATTCAAAAGCGCGTTGGATCAGCATTTGCTGAGAGGTTAGACTTGAACCCCTGAGTGATTTATTAGTAGTCCTCTATTATCAGGGCTTGCCTTGTCAGCGAAGTCACCCATGATTCTTGTTGAGATGTTGGGATGTCATCCCTTCTCGCTTCGTTCAGAAAAAGAAAAATCGTGAGGGTTAACGTGGTTAATTTTGTATCAAATGAGCGGGGACCTGTGTTGACAAAGTAACAGAGACTTAGATTGGAATGACGCAATCACGTCCAGCTTACCTAAATTAGAGCTCCGTGTTAAAGAACCTGAAGATAAACACCGGGCGAACGGACATATTTGCATGATACTTTTATCTGGTTGAGCATAGCATTATCTCTAGCATAACAGAATGGTCATGACGCTTACCGTCATCGTCGATCAAGAGTGATCTAGCCGAAATCAATTCGACTGAATGTGAAAACTAAACGTTCCTTTTCAAGCTTGACGTTGTGTCTAGAAAATGCTGGATTATTGGAAGCATTCAGTCTCTTGTTGTTTTCCCAATTTAGACGCGTTTAACAGGTCTTTTTTAGAATTCGATTAATAAAACGCTGCATGTAAAATAGCCCACTCGTTTGATACGCCTAACACACAGAGTTTATCGTGCTCTGCCAACAATTCTGTTTTGAGATGCAAATTATTTTATATTAATGGACGTGTAGATGTCGCTTTGAGCATTTAGTTGACTGCTGAGTTGGATTTTAACCAGCAAGTGGATACACAGTTGATGTAAATAAGGAAACGTGAGTGCTACCGTGAAACGTTTTATCTCACGAATTTCACACCCAATCTGATTTTTTTCATGTACATCCATGGTCGACATCGACCGAAGGAGGCCAACAACAACAACATTATCAGTATTTTTGAAACCATCTATCTCGAAGACTATATATTCTCCCCTTCTGCTAATTGTATAGGCTGCCCCTTTGCAGACCCTTTAATGATCAAACCACCACCCATTTCCTCGCGAAATGATGGAAACGAATCTCGTGACGTTACGTTTTAATTCCGCTGCGTTCACTTATCATTGATTTCATGCCATTTGGCGTCTAAACACGGAACCGGTCACGTGTTACGCAGAACGACGCGCCACAAAATCGGAATAGTTTTGACTGCTACCTCAATCTTGGAATAATGTCAGTTGGATCTGAGTAAACAACAAAATATTTTAAGTAATAGTAGGACCTATCTAACCATTCCTAACTGTTTTGCCAATAAAACATGGTGGAGGAATGGCTGTTGGTGTCGACCTCCTTCGTTCGATATCGACCATGGATGTACATCGCGAAAGGATGATCGTTTAATGCTCCGCAGCTTTTAGAATGATTCGGGAGTGACAATCTTCCCCGCAGTGCTCATAGCGATCGGCATGCCGGTGGCTTTGATCTGCGTTCAGCATCCAATAGATGTATCTTCTCTTTCCCAGATTGGACTTGACGCTTTAGACATTGCCTACAAAGTGAGCGGTCATGGTCTTCTTAACTCGTAGGGTCGATGCTGACGGATTTCAAATATCTTTTGCAAACATCTTTGCACCGCAAGTGCGGTCTAAATATGATTGATATTCGCATTCTCATTAACAGAAACAGGCTAATGGTACACTAAAATTTATACATAGAATGTGTTAATTGATTATATACATGAAGTGACGTGTTTATCTTCGACTGTAAACAACTGCACCGGATGAATTACAACATAGACTGAAGCTAGAACACTGAATTTCAGCATTACTTCACTGGGTCAAAATTTTATTTTGATAAACGTACAAACCATTCAAATCCCACGTGCTTTATTTTGGTTAGTTTCCTTCTTTATTTGCATTTTAACTCATCGACATTGAATGTCTTGCCACTTGATGTCTTCCTCCCCTCTTTTCCGTGAATAAATTCTGGAGTCTTCGTGGCTTACGTACGTAAATGGAAACCAGAAACAAGCAGACTTTTCGTACAAAATTTACATGCAACCTATTAATTAAGACTTGAGTCAAGATCCTAATGGCATAGCGGCGATCAATCTTATATCAGCTGATAATCAAAATGACCACTCTGCGCTTTTGGACGAACCAATCACACGTAAGTTCACAATATCGATTCTAAAATACGTCAGTATTTGTGGTGAAATCTCATACCGAACGTATGAACTCAGGGAGATGAGAATACCTATTAGGCGTCATACTTTCGTAGACGGTAATTAAATGAGCCGCTGTAAAAACACCGCTTGTACTGCACTTCACTACTGACTATGATAGAGCCATTCACATACCGTGAATCAGCCACTTGAAAATTAGTTTAGTTGGCACAAGCTCGTGGTAGCAGATCACATGGCTATAAGTTAACCATTCCACACTCTAGGTCAAATTATCGAAGCTTCTTCTTTGCTGTCCGAGTTTATTTTGTCTGGAACTTATGCCCCCACAAATTATTTGTGTATCCAGCCTGAAAATGTTCAAGGCTGAACTTGTCCAGTATAGGTTGACCAAATCCAACCTCGCACCTGAATACTCAGGCTGACTTTCCATATTGTTGAAATATCTTTGTACTTTTTAAGCATACGCAATATTTTAATCTAAGGTTACAGTAAATTATTTGCTTTTAAGGCCACTATAACGTTGAATTAACTTGAATTGTGTGTCATCGAATATAACAAGGTTCTCTCAATCTGTAAATCCACTTTCTCCAGATTGGATTTGACGTCGTGACCTCGCTGTGTTTGTCTTAATTTGAATCAGCACATTAAAACAAAATCTTACAGTCCAGGTGAATCTGTTTTTGTGCCTACGTGCGTGGATGTTATTACCTACCAGTGTCATTTGACTTCATTAGATCAAACGAATTAAGTTCTTAAATGTAAGCAATTCGGTGAATGCGCATCATCTTTTCGCTCTCAACCTCTCTGTCATGCACGTGAATTGAGTGAAATTAGTGCGCGTCGTTCAAATTAATCTGACCGGGGCCAGATAACTTTCAAAGTATCCGCGAATGCTCTGCATCGCCTAGATATTTATATCACTTGCCCACTGTTTAATTTTGGATAGGGTGTGAACTGCGATTAGAAATCGATTTTGCAATGATTACCATGACAACCTTCGCTTGAGTGACGGGAAAATTTGTTCTAGATATCAATAGAATGCCTCCGCATAACCGTATATATCATGCATTGCGACGTTAAATGAGTCCATCTATATTCAGGTGGTTTGCTCTATATTTTTGTGGCACGTGCAGAAACATGATTTGGATTTGAACTTTGACCATTTGGTGACAAAACAGGTTTAAATAGCGCAAGACAAGTATGAGATATGGTAGGAAAACAAAAGACCGAGTTTCAGGTTTTAAATTAGTCTTGCATCGTTGGGTCACACTCTAGAGTACATAGGTGAACAAACGCACGAGCTACGAGTTGTTGTTTTCCTCTAATAGAGAATCCCAATTTTATGACTATGCTGCCCAAACCTGAACACCATGACACCAGAAAGATATTTAACTTCAGGACCGCTTACATCGTAGAGTTTCTGAGCTTGTCCATGGTTTTCTAGATACGCCATACGTCGAGAGAATCAGAAGACTTGATCTGAGGACTCTTTCTCATAGGGCGATCTTAGCCTTGAATACAAATTTCTCACTACTGTTTCCCACCCCCTGGAAAAGTAATCTAGGTTTCATGTTACAAATACCACACACCAAACGTAACTTTCGGTCTTTTTATTCGGTGTGTATGTGCTTTGTTTGGAATTCTCTACATGCGGATTTGTTTATATCAGACGCTGTAGCTTTATTCAAATCAAAACTTGACGACTATATGGGAGCAAAACCCGATTTTCTTCTAAATATTATTCAACTATCCCAGTCACTGGCCCCATTATATATATACACACATAATTTGTACTCATACTTTGACTCTCTATTTATTACAAAGTTCATTGCTTTAGCAAACATAAATCTTGAATCTTGAGTGCCAAACATGAGCATCCCATGGCATACTATGCACCATTCTCTGGCACAGCATAAGAGAAGGAACTGTCGAAAACACCATGAACGAAAATCGTTAACCTGCAACAATTTGGTTTTAAAAAGATTCGAGTGAGATAATGTATGAGCACATAAAGAATGTCAGCAGCTATTGGACGATAAGCGACTCATCAGAGTCGGTCAAAAAACCCAACATGTTGAGCGGGTTTGAAGATAATTGATCATCACAGAATCGACTGACAAATCCGATCAAAGTGCCGACCGACAAATAAAGGGTAAAGATATTGTTTTGCTAACGAAATTGGCCTATCAAACTTAGGACTGTGTTCTATGCTTTGTCATGTACGTACTGAACGCGGATAACCTCTCGCTAGACACGGAGATTGATAAGCGGATTGGCAGAGCAGCTGTCATTTTGTCCCGATTGAACTCTCGTGTTTGGGGTAACCGCAAGCTGACTGTAAAGACAAAGATGATGGTATACAGCGCGTGCGTACTAAATGCTTTACTATATGGCAGTGAAACCTGGGCCACCCACGCAAGACACGAACGGAAGCTGAATGCTTTCCATCTACGAAGCATCCGTCGTATCTTGAACATATCGTGGATGGACAGAGTGACTAACGCTGAAGTGCTTTCAAAAGCTGGTCTACAGAGCATGTTCACCCTATTACGTCAGCGCCGCCTGCGGTGGCTTGGTCATGTCTATAGAATGGAAAATGGTCGTATTCCGAAAGATCTACTCTACGGTGAGTTGCAATTAGGAAGTCGACCATTGGGCAGACCGCACTTGCGGTACAAAGATGTTTGCAAAAGAGATATGAAAGCCCTTGACATTGACCCCGCGAGCTGGGAAGAACTTGCTCTTGACCGCTCACTTTGGAGGCATTGTGTAAAGCGTCGACTGCAAGCCGGGGAGGAGCAAATACAGCTCCTGGCTGCTGAACGCAGATCACGCCGCCGGCGTGCAACTGATGCAATACAACAGAGTTCTGACTACCGTTGCAAGCGCTGCGGGAGAGATTGTTCCTCCCGAATCGGACTGTTCAGTCATTCAAAAAGTTGCAAAACATGAAATTCATGCGATGTGATGTACATCCATGGTCGACATCGACCGACGGAGGCCAACAACAACAACTGAACGCTTTTTGAACGATGGCATTCTATTGTGTCCTGGGATTCGAGAAAGAACGTGTTTAACGATAGACTTCAGGGTTGCATTTAGAAGTTGTCGACAAGAGGACGCGAAACGCAGGAGTGATAGCGTCGATGGTACATCGATTGTCCTGGAAGTCTAGAGTAAAACAACGTTAGAGACGAAGACGGAATTGTACATTATGATGAGGAAGAGCTGTTTGTCTAGATGTGTTTTTTATTGACTCTGATTCAAATATCGAATAGAAAGAGTTTATTTGAAAGCCACAGAGCATTGTCCTGTCACACGCGTATTCACCGTCGGAGCCACTAACAAAATTTGTAGAAATTTCTGTCACACATCTACACCCCATGCCTAGTATTGTGATGATCTCACTTATCAGGTTGGAATCTGCAAGGCCTTGTGTTCTGGCGATTAATTAGGATAAAGACTCAAGCTGTCAGTCTGCTAGTGGTTTTCATGAAATTTAATAAAATAATCACGACGGAAAAATTGGAGTGTCGATATTTAGAAATCGGGTATTAGGAGCAATCAAGACTCGTTGCGAAGTATTTATCATTTTACCATCCACAAAGATTTCTCCATGCGGTTAATCCAGGTTGCACAATGTTGTGCGAGTTTGACAAGAAAATGGCTTCCAACAAAGGAACTTTTACTAAAAGAGAGTAACATTTTTAACCACAATTGTATACAAAATGAAAAATATCGTAAAAATCATACTTTCTTTGCAAACACATGTTTGCCGCGTGATTGAACATCAAGTTTAGCCGTGGGCCTCTCAAAAGTGCGATTATCAGCCGTTGATCGAGTGTTTCAAAAAGGACGCAGCTCGCTTTTCATTTTTATGTTGCGTTTGATAAGTACACTTATCCTGAAACTGGACACAAGGAGGATGAATTAAATCCTGTAGCTCAAATCGTGTTTCTTGGTTATTATTATTTGAATATGTGGTAAAATCTCACACCTGAGAGTGAAGTGTTATCTAACTATAGTTCGAATATTCAAGTGTTCATTCACGGAAGTTATGTCTGCTCAAATTCAACATTTTTACACAAACTAGTTCATTGTTACCCACATTTTCAAACATTATTCGAATTATTCTAGGTCACCATGAAACCTGGACGATAATCTTCGGTGTGTTCGTAGGTCAACAAATAATCGCCTTTGATAACAGCACCGACACGTTGTCGTTTAATTTCGTGCATCGCGGTAGACACATCCGCAAACGAATAATATCAAAGGGGCGAGATGTGTTGTTTATCACCTGTCACAAATTGGAACTAAATTTCAAGTGATCACGAATCTAGCGAATGTCGGCCACATACATACACAACATCCGGCGTTGATGTCCATCAGCTGATAAGCTGTCCATTTTTAAAATTTGGACTACTGATATTCTTGTGAGTAGCGTAACATCTTTAATTTGAATCATTCTTGTGAGACGTATTTGTCAATTAACCATGGTCAGTTTAGATAATCAAGTGCAATTTTCGTTGTATTATAAGACTGAATTTTCTGAGACATGGGTATGATTGAGGCGTGAATAAGCCGATTTTACTTTTGCATATTCAGTTTTACTGATGTTTATATTTTTGAAGCTGAAATTTCGAAAATCTTCTTCTTCCTCAGATGAGCGGGCGATTCAAATATCAAGATTAAAGAAAGGTTGGTGATAGTAATAGAAACGTCACATTTACCAGTTGATTTTTAATTTGCGTTCATGAAAATATCGGATTACCTATGTCAATAACTCCGTATAATAGTAACTAATCCAGTAACGTATCCAACATGAGTTAAAACACCGGTGCAGTCAAGCCGATTGCAACAAATGAGTGTCCAAATTTCTAATGAATGTCACGACATTTGTAGCGCTAATTATATTTTTAGAGGGAGTATTCCAAAATATGTACCGTATAAAAGCATCGACGAAAGGTATTTCGTAATTGGTGGGTTTTAATTTTGCTATGTCGCTACGTGAATGTTGCGATAAATAAATGTTTTAGCGAATGGTTAATGGGATCTAATATTTTGTCTGTAAATATAAAATCATACTGAATTCTTGATGAAAGTGGGATGGGGAAGCTTGACTGATGCTTGACTGATTGCTTCTGATGACCAGTTACGAGTTTTTGTTTGCATGATGCTATATAGAATATTCTTTTGAACACACGGAGTCCAAGTTTGCGACGCGTGTTTAAGGTTTGCATTCATTCGAGTTTTCATCAACACAAGGATTATTCAATTAGAGTAGTTTCTGGAAATACATCGAATAATAGTAAGAATGCTGGAAACAAGCTTGTAAATGGCCTCAAAATACATAATATATATACATATATATACATACATACATATATACAACTTACAACGAACTCGCTTACAACGAATTCCCGCTTATAACGAACCACCATGATTTCCCAAATAAATTCCCTATCTGCAAGCTTATTTGAAACATGCGTACAACGAACTGTTCGTTACGAATCTCGCTTATTACGAACACCGTACACTTTCCCGACAGCTACCGTAAATACCCGCGTATAGGACGATACCATGTATAAGACGCAGTGGATATTTGACCCTAAAAACGATGGAAAAACTGTGTACCTATGTATAGGACGCATCCTAATTTTAGTCCTTAATTTCCATAAATTTTTATAGAAACGGTGAACCTAAGTCAATCACGGTGACCTCCATACAATCGCTATGATCATCGTATGTGCTGATTGCTGACTCATTCATCCTGTCAGTCAGCAGATGTCTGTCTAGACTATGTAGACTATCGTGGAAAGTGCACTTCTCATTCTTGGTCGTCATGTCGAATGATTGGATGACATTTTTAAGGAAAAGTTTCTGCTCCAACAAGAGCCAAATACTACTCCATGATTGGTTGATATTACATTTTCATGATTTTGAAGATACAGTTCATTATTACCCTTCAACGACGAAAGGGAGGAAGAGCTGGACTATCATGATGATTGCATAACACAACAGGAGTGTGCTGCTTTGTTGAAGGAAGACAGTGACGACGAGGATAAATATTGATAAATATTGTACCGGTTTATAAAATAAATTTTTGATATTATGATAAATGCTTAATTTTTATAATAAAAGTATCCATGGATAAGACGCACCTGGGTTTTTAGGGCAACTCATGAAGAAAAAAAGTGCGTCCTATACGCGGGTATTTACGGTAATTTTTATAATAAATGTATCCATGGATAAGACGCACCTGGGTTTTTAGGGCAACTTACGAAGAAAAAAGTGCGTCTTATACGCGGGTATTTACGGTATGTTTGTTCAATAAAGTACATGCTTACAACGAACTCGCTTTGTCTGGCTTTTAACCCGCAACGCTCCGTCAAGATTGGCCTGCAGTGCGTTAAGAATAGAACTGACACACAGCTTGGCGAGACACAGGCAGCCTGGCCTACAGTGTGCTAACTGAGTCGCACGCACGCACAAGAAAATCACGTGAATTCTCTGTGATTGGTAATCACAGACTCATGACAAATTGCAATCACTCAGTCAGACACCGTCTGTGAAAGATGCCGGGAGTGCTCTTGATCTCTGCAGAAGATTTTTTAGAATAAAAGGAAGAGACGTCGAAAGAGAACTTGAATTTGTGGAGAGAGAGATCGAGGCAGTGGCGGAGTCAAAACTTAAACAAAAGAGTATCCCCAGCTACTTCAGAAAACGTGAGATTGGACTGTCAGTGTCGCAACTCGCTTACAACGAACTCCGCTTATAACGAACATTTTACTCTCTCCCCAGAGATTCGTTGTAACCGGGTTCCACTGTATATATATTATATATATATTATTATATTATTATATATATTAGCTACATCGAAGCGACTTCCTCCTTTATAAAAACGAGTAATTATTCCACGTTTTCACACCATTTGCCAATGTTTGATTCAAAACATCGCAAGATATATATATATAATACACATATAATCAGACTCCAATATTCCCTTCCGATTTGGTTTAGCTCAAAATAGTATGCTCGAATTGATATATGTGTTGAAACAATTTGCTGATTTTTAGCACATTGCTCTATCGAAAGTTAATTCATACCGTAATCTTGCGATGTTTTGAATCAAACATTGGCAAATGGTGTGAAAACGTGGAATAATTACTCGTTTTTATAAAGGAGGAAGTCGCTTCGATGTAGCTATTTACCGACCCATTACTCCGTTATCTGTGATTTCCAAATTAATTGAACGCCTCATTGTGGACTATCTAATGAAAAATTTCGAAAATAATCAGTTGTTTCGAGATAGTACCATTGATTTGACGGAATTATTCTTGTTTATCTAAATTACTCATAACGCTGGATGATTGGACACAATCGTTAGATAAAGAGCAAGCATTACATGCCTACTATCTAGATATCTCCAAAGCATTTGATCGTGCTAAACATAGCCTACTACTGCAAAAGCTTGGAATCCTTGGTATCACTGGAATTATGTTGAATTGGTTAAAATACTACCGAACAAATCGAAATACCCAGCTTTGTATTGACGGTGCATTATTAAGATCAATCGCAGCAACCAGTGGAGTTCCTCAATGTTCAATCATTTGTCCGTTCCTCTTTCTGGTATATGTCATTGAAATACCGGAACTTGTTCCACGTAACATTTCATTATTTGCGGATGACATAAAGATATGGCGTCGCATCGGTAGCCCTGAAGACTGTCTGCTATTCAAAATGATTTTGATACGCTTCACAGCTTGTCGCTGAAGAACAGTCTGCCGTTAACTTCAACAAATACAGGCTCATGAATGTGGAGAATCAAGTAGATTTCACAAATCACATAGGTTCGCATGTCCTTGAAAATCGCTGTGAAGAAAAGATTTGAGTGTCTGGATATGCTCCAGTTTAAAAACATCACCTTAAACTAATACTGCCTTTGAAAAAGCAACAGGTATCCTCAATCCACTCAAAAAGGTATTTGGTAAATATTCGCCCAAGATATTCTCAAGGGTCAGGAATACATCCTTGATACCAGTCATGGAATATGGTGTGCAGTCATGGTCTCCGTGGTTCAAGAGGAATGTGGAACTTATGCAGCGAATCTATCACCGCTCAACAAAACTAGTTCTCAGCATCCGAAACAAACCATATAAAGAAAGGATAGCTCAACTGAATCTGTTCGGCTTTCCCTATCGACGAATCAGAGAAGACCTAATTTTACTTTACAAAACATTCCATACCCCAAACCGTCCCTTACATGATTTATTCACGCGAAGGGATACGAGAAATTATCGAACCCATGAATATGTGCTGTTCGTACCCAATTCCCGCCTGAACTGTAGAAGGTATTTTACTCTGTCCCTGTCTGTTTTACTTGGAGCAGTTTGCCTTTAACCGTTGCTCACTGCACTAGATTGCACGAATTTTAAACGAAATTAGACGAATTCAAGCATCCGTTTTCCGACTGTTTATGCTAACCGCTTATGGTGTTTCTATACTTACATTTAAATTGTTACCGTCCCATGGTTATTGTTAAGCTTGTTGCTTTGGAAGACCACTGAAAACCTTGAATTACCTTGAATCCATGGTATACGTAATAAAACTACGTTCCACGAAGCATTAACTGTATTGAATTATTTGCCGAACGCAAAGCGGAATCTTTATGCTGTACGATTCCGGTTCACGCGAATCATTCAAAAAGCTGACCAAACTTCGATTCACTATCAGTATCAGTATCACAGGGCGATAGTCGACCAAGTCCAAACGAGTGCCCAGATTCTTTCGGAGGTGTGCTTGAAAACACCCGCCATTGAGAGGATTTATTCGTAAGGAACACAGGCGTGTGTCGCTGGGATTGTAAGGTGGGAGAGGTCTCATCACCGAAAGGTGAGAGACTTAATGTATGTTGCGTGTCCAAACGAATAAAAAAACGATGGACAGCAGGATTGAGCGAATCAGTTCGTTTGTGTGACTACATCAGTGTATTAGCAAATAAAATCCCAGATTTTTTCTCATACAACCATTTCTTATGGGTATTCAACCCTTAAAATTGCGACAAATGCTTTTAGCTCAAGATCCACATAAAATCACTTAAACGAATGCTTGTGACACGGATCGAAAAAGCAAGAAATCAAAGTTCTAGCTAATTTGTTTCTTACCGTTGTAGAAGTATACCGAGTCGGACGCGTGGTAAATCCCACAACTACTTCACAATCGAATGAACAATGTTGCCGTTATGTAAATCAGGATCATCAAGCTAATGATCCAGTATGTCCAGCGGATAATACCAAATACCATTAACTAGGTTATTTAGCCGTCGAATGTCGATCCGAATCCGTGAGCTTGGTCGCTACAACTAACTTAACTAGATCAGATGAAAATCACACTCGTGATGACGGATTATTCTCTAAATTTGCAGTGATATTCTATTGCTCGCTACACGCGAACCTAAATTACAATTCCACCCTGTATACAGCGTTATTACTCATAGCATAATGCTATTAACCTCAAGAGAACAAGCGCAAGTCAGTAAGTTTGAAAACGGTACGTGATTCCCAAATACATCTTGTTCGCCGAAACTTTTATATTATATCTCTCAATGGTTTCGGTAATATTGCATCTTATTATAAATTAATCATGTACCCTTAAACACCGATCTCGAAGCGATTTAATCTACGTTAAATTTGTAAACCTAACAACTGCTTTGTTTATTTCGATCAGAACACTTCCGTTATTCTAAATAAACTACGGAAGTTGGAATTCAAATTAGATACAAATTTGGAAGAAAACTTTTTTGTTACTTAGGTTTGCAATACGTTGCAACCATTGACTTTTCTTGTGGATGATAATTCAAACATCGACGAGGATATACTTCAACGATGTTCCAAGTTCGTTTAATCAATTTGCACCAAAATTTGTCAAAGAGACTTAGGATCCAATGCTATACTGCTTAATATAAATAACAGACATCCTTTCTTGTTGTTGTTGTTGTTGTTCGCCATCCTTCGGTCGATGTCGACCATGGATGTACATCAAAATAGCTTGAAATTTCATTTTCTACAGCTTTTTAATGAACAATCTCTCCCGCAGTGTTTGCAACGATGGTCCGAACTCGGTTGTTGGACGTCAGTTGCACACCCGCTCAACCGGTACAGGTTGAAAAGCTTGCCATCACTTCTCGTGTGTATGTAAATGCCTTCTGTCCTCGTCCTAAAAACCTGTTACAGAACCAGAGCAAAGAAGATGCCGAACAGCGTAGGGGCAAGAACACACCCTTGTTTGACGCCTCTGTGAATTACAAAGGCTTCTAAACTGATGCCCTTAAAATGGATTCAGCCCTTCTTGTCAGAGTGGAACGAAATAACGATTTGAAGCAGTCTTGGGTTTCAGCCTATCAGATTAAGAGACCCTCCATGCTGACATAGTCGAATGCCTTCGTTCAATCAATAAAAACACTTTTCTTGAAGTTGTCTCAGGGAGAAGATCATGTCAACGGTTGATCTCACCTTGCGGAAGCCACATTGAAATTCGGAGTAAATTCTATCAGCTAAAACCTGTGAGCGGATATGAAAGACTTTAACAAACATTTTGCCTACAACATTCAGAAGGGAGATTCCTTTGTAATTGTTGCAGACGCTTCTATCACCCTTATTCTTTGTGTCTCGCATCTCTTGTGGGACACAGTCCTCCTGCCAGCACTGAGGAAGCAAATGGTGAAGAGGTTGTAATAATGCTGCTTTAAAGCACTTGATGCGCTCAGGTGGAATTCCGTCGTATCCAGATATTCAACGGTAGGCAACCGCTCAACTATTTCAAGTACATTCGGTGAAACCGCACTGTCCCTAGAGTTAAGAGTGGAGAATTGCTCTACCCATCTTTCCATCAGCTGAGTTTTGTCGACAATCAGGTTTCCAGATACAGGTTTAATGGGAGCCGTTTTTATTTTGATTGGACCAATGGCTCTTTCTCTTTACACGATCTGAAAACTGCTATTTGTTCTACTCATGGCTTCCCATTAGATTGCGCTTCGTTACAGCTATTGAGAAAAATTAAACTTTCGAAATCTAGTCCAACCTCATCACAACTCAGTGAAAAAGCTTTGCGTTACTCATCTCTGACTATAGGAATGTTTCCAAATCGCTTCTCAGATATAATAATGTCCTCAAACCCGATATTTTACCAAGGCAACGGAGATTCAGGTTCAATAAACGTATCGTGACTACTCAATTTTCTACCGAATCTTCTAGCAATGTTAAAGAAATTATGTAATTTGCTGAGGTGTTACAAGAGTGAAAAGCATCTCTAAATTCACTCCCTTCAGTCAATAAATTATCACAACCCAGTATCCTATTCAAAAGTATTACATCACCGCCTTCTAGAGATTAAGCTTGCAGCCAAAGGCATACGGGGTAGTCTACTTGCTTGGATAAAGGCCTTCCTTACAGGTAGGACATTCCGAGTGAGAGTAGGATCTACGCTGTCGAATCAAACCGACGTGATCAGTGGTGTACCCCAAGGTCCGGTACTTGGTCCTCTTCTATTCCTGATTTTCATCGATGACTTGTCCTCTGAATTGAAGTGCCCATGCTTCACTTTCGCGGATGATGTGAAATTCATCGGATCAACGGATGAAGATACCTCGATGCACGACCTTGAGCGGGTCATAAACTGGTCATACCAGTGGGATCTCCCACTGAACCTAAATAAGAGCCAACTCTTGTCAACACTGGTTGATAAGATTTCGGTCCAGGTGGCGGGGAATTCCCTCAGTGTTAACGCCACACAGTGTGTTAAGGATTTGGGTGTACTGGTTAGGGCTGACTTGAAATGGGAGGACCAATGTGCCGCTGCGGCTCAGCGTGCACGCAAGGTACTTTTTCCTGAAATCAGTGCTATCGAGCAGAAGACCCGATGTATTCCTGCCACTGTACAAGGCATTAGTTCGGCCGCATCTTGAATACTGTGTTCAGGCGTGGTGTCCTCACTACAAAAAGGACATCCTTCGACTTGAAAGCGTACAGCGCCTCGCAACTCGCATGATTGAAGGTCAGCGAGGGAAACCGTACGCTGTGCGCCTAACGTCTCTCGATCTTTTCTCCCTTATGCGCCGTCGTTTTAAGAGGTGACTTAATAGAAACCATTAGGATCTTGAAGGGTTTGAGTGGCGTGCAAATGAACGACTTCTTTACCCTAAGCCCCGAGCTGGGCACCCGGGGCCACTCACTTAAAATTGCTAAGAAACGATGTCGGCTAGACTCCAGGAAACACTTTTTCAGCCTTAGGGTTGCTAACTTCTGGAACATTCTTCCAGAAGAACTTATATCCTGCAGTACCGCCTCTAGTTTTAAGCAGGGTTTGGACCGCAACTGTGGTAAGTTGTTTCCTGAATACTCTCCTTAATTGCTATACAAGCTTAGGTTTTTCATCTTTTAGCGTTATCCCGTAAATAAAGTGAGGGCTAGAGTTCTCTGTGTTTTTTTATTTTATTATACACAATGCTACTTCAGCTGACCTCTCACCGTGCTGGTAAAAATAAACTGCTTTTTCTTTTTCCAGCATCGGCTATAACGCGGTGCTTCCTAAGTTCAACCCGGATAATCTCTTGGTTTCGCGATCGGCGAAGATTTCAAAAAGACAAAAAGAATAAACATTTTGGCAGTGGTGGGTGCTTCTCTGCAGCTTTTCACCGAAAGAAATTCTAGACGCTCGATTGGCTTGTTAGCCACATACTGTTCTGTGCAAACTGAACTGAACTGAACTGAAATCATCGCGATCAAGGAAAAGAACAATAATACCTGTGCTTCGACAAAATAACCCCCTTTTGCCGCTCCAAATCCCATTATGAATTCTGCACCTATTAACAATAGAAATACTCCTAAATTTAATCGACGTTTAATGCGTCACTCTACTGAGAATTATGTGATAATACATAATACACTAGATCAGAAACTTCCATGGCAACTCCAACGACCGATTCCTTAATAATCAAGTCAATTTTTAATTATCATAGCCCGCCATTTAACCCTAATAGATGGCTTAGTGTTTTCTCTCCTAATTTGTCAGAGTCGACTTAGACGTTATTCTTGAATAGTCATCAGTATGACATGGCTAAATGGTTGAAACTGTGCACTCGCATGAATCTCAAAGCGATCCACCCGGTTTCGTTGATTCGCTTGAGCCGTCCCCCCAAAGCGCTACACTACGCTAAGCCGGGGATGCTTGAGTTAGTATTGCAAAATGAGGAGTTAGAAGATTTACTTCTATCGACATACTTGTTATGCGAAAGCATGGAAAACACATCTCGTGTATTTGTTGATGTGCCCTTGTCAGAGAGGGTAAAATCGCCACTGGAAGGGAAACAAAACAAAGCAAAAGATTGCAATACGCTCACCCTCATTCTCTTCACTTGCATTAGTAACAGGCAAAAACTGTGTTGTTAGTGTGATTTACCGACCACCGTCATCAGACGAAGCATACAATGCTAGTTTACTTGAGAAAATTAAGCTTGAAGTTTCCAGCCATCAAAACAAAGTCCCGAAATTACTAAAAAGCGAAATTTCACCAGTGAATCCTCTTGATCATCTATTCTTCAGAAGCACAAACACACCGTCCATACTCGATCTTGTTCTGACGAGCGTGGAAAATGTCATCGAGGATATCATATATGGAGCAATACTTGGAAAGATTGATCATGTATTCATTGTTTTTGACTTTATATCTGAAACGAAAAGAGCTAATGATGCTCAGAAATTATTAAGAAAAATCGATACGGTTGCATTATCAATGGCATATTATATAACTCACCGACTAAGCACCGAATAACACTGGTGTCGAACAATGCTGGTGATCGATACTTTAGAAAATCTACAGAAGCTTTCATTTTCCCTTCTAATTTTCTGGTTAAACAGTCCAAAAATGAAAGAGTTCCGGTGCAAGATTCCACTTCGACTGTGACCGTATTACTTGGGTCTATTTCATTTAAGTAGTTGAAGAAGGCCTCTAACTGATCTCGCTTGATGGTAAAAAATGTGTCATCAACATAGCGCCACCATAATTTGTGCTAATCCCTTCATTGTTAAGGGCTTTTTATCAAAATGCTTCATATGCATGTTCGTAAGTACCGGAGATATCGGTGAACCCATTGCCAACCCATCTTTTTGTCTATATAATTGCTCATTAAATACGAAGTGGTTCATGCTCAGGCAGATCGATACACCGTTGATAATTTGCTGGCATCTCATTCCAAGGCCCGTCTAGCTATGTCTAGCTATGTCTTTGGAACGCTCTAATGTTTCTCCTCATCTATTGGTGAGGAGAGATTTTCTGTTGCATTCCAGATTACTCTCATACTAGAAGATATTTGTGAAGATATTTTTTGAATTGGTGGAAGCTCTTCTCTGGCATACCACCGAAAGAAATCTTGACGCTCAATTAGCTCGTTAGTTACGTGCTGTCCTGTGCAAACTGAACTGAACTGAATAGTTGTAACCCACTTGTTTTATAGACGTTGGTGAACAAAGCGCTCACATCGAAGCTAACCATTATTTCATCGTCATCAATTGTTACCGACTTTAAGCGTGCTGCAAAGTCATATGCGTTCTTCATAAATGAGGCTGTATTGACGACTAAAGATTTCAACAAATAGCCAAATAGCCTGCGGTCAATGAGGTGGATCTCCACAAGCTGGATCTCGGCACTGATGCGAAGGTAAATAGTTGTTATTCACCTAATACCTACTAGTTAATTAAATGTTTGTTTTTCTTCGAAAATTGCTTCAACTTAGCCCCGTTAGTTATGTACCTGACCGATTTAGGCCGCTGTGTTAACTTGACCGTGTTCACTTGATTGATATGGATACATGCTAGTAGGAAAATCGACCACTGATACTGGTCATTCCCACGAGACGTGACACAGTGAAGGCGCACTATAGGCTGCTAAGTGATAGGGTCAAATTAGTGGTGGGGGGTTAACTATTACATAATCATGTTCCCTGTCCTTACTATCACCATTGGTCTGACGAAGCTTCTGTGTCAGAAGTGAAACGTTACCGAAAAACTGCTCTAACCAATTGCACTCAAATTTCTCCGCTTTGTGAATACATGATCACTCAAAAATATATTCCAATCGATTGAGGCATTATACAATTGGATTTTCGTGTGGTTTTTTTAAATCGTGGCACAAACCGTTTAAAATTTTAAATGAAATATATTTGCATGCTAATTCTGTCGTCAGACTACCTGCATATTCATCTAAAGAAGACTGGTAAAAGCTAATGCCACGAGGCATCCGAAATCGTGTTGAAGGCACCACCGATATCTATGCGATTAGATCCTCAGGCAGCTTATTCTATATGCATACCTTTTTTTCACTGAGTAAGTATTGCTTAAGATTCATAGGATTGTGATTTTTCGCGTGCTTTATAGCATGTCCTCTAGTTTAATGGTCAATCGCTCGAGAAAACAGGTTTTGACAAACCTTGTAGCCTAGGCATTCAGTATTTTGACGGTTTCTATTAGGTTAACCCGTAGACACTGACGCCGAAGTGAGAAGAGAATTAAAGAAATTAGACGTTCCTCGTGGTGTTCCCTAGACAAGTGATCATGCACTGTATGACTTGGTTGCTACGAGAATATACATTGTTATTATTATAACGAATGCCGAACAATCAGAAATACTTTACCAGTCATACGTTAGGGATGGGAGCATGGTGATAATTATTCCCACTGAGGCGAGGCTGTGAACAAAAATATGGATATGTTCGGTAGGTGTAATTATGTTTGTGGCTACAAAACGTGCACTATTGTCATTGGGCAAATATTACACTTTCCTTCGCTCGTTATTATGAATCGTGCTTTTCAATTTTTGTGAAAACGGAATTTGATTTGTCACACGTCTGCGTGTTCTTACTGCTGTCTTGCAAAATCTACCGTAGGTGGCGCTGTTGTGTTAGGTTAAACCTGTTCTACAGACTTCACCATTCGTTAGTTTTTTCGTCCCCCTTAAGTTTAAGATACAGTGAATGCCTTTTAAATAAGAAGCCTTCATTATCCGTTCGTGTCTTGCATGGATAAGGCAGGTTGCACGGCCGTACAATAAAGGATTCAGTAAGCACGTCTTTGTATTTATGGTCAATTTGCCGTCGCATCACATACCAAATTTGAAACGGGACAACTTGATAGCTGCACCGCACCCACCTGAAAAATCTCAGTGTATAACAAGGTATTGATTAATACTATAATACTGTTTCAAGCTGACAGATTTAAAACGTGATGAAGAGTGGTGACAAATTCTCCAAACCAACGACGTTGGTAATATTTACGTTACTTGTAAAAGACTTTGCAGTCCAGTAGCAACCAGAGCTGTACGTGTAAAATATTTCGACGAATACTGTTGAAGATTGTTGTCAAACGTAAAATATACTTGTGAATATGCACACTTAGTGTTATTTGAAAGCGTAAAATGTTTCAGATTGATTCACGTGAGTAGTTAAACTTTTTCACAATTTCACACCGCCGAGAGAATATACGTATTTGCGGTAGTTCAGTCTGCTATGTTGTTTGAAGAGTGTAGACGGATGACTCAGCTGTTGTGTGCTGTTAAAATGATGTTATGAATGTTAGCATGAAAGTTTTATTTCGGAAACTTTAGAAAATGATTTGTCTTAAACGTTCAGATGAAAGATTTCATGGCACTTGTTGTAATAGCCTCTCTCAACCTTATTCTTATATTGCCGAACACAAAAATTATATCAGCACTGTATAAACAATAGATCGAACAGCTGTATTGATGATTTTCTGCCGAATCTGATGATCTGTTGTGGAATTATGTCATCACCAGATGCACTGCCTCTAACGAAAATGCCGACTGCTTGATTGATTTCAATAAGTCTATGGGAGGTATTTAATGCTCCATGGAGGATAAAAACGCAACAGGTTAATGTGCAGATGGTAATGACATACTTTACATAAAGTACGAAAAGAAGACGTAGTGGTGATAGTTTGACTAACAATCAATAATAATACTTTGGTCATTCATAAGCGCCTTGAGTGCTTGACCAAGAATCACTTTGTGATTCGTGTGTAAGAACCCTATATAACAGTGGCATAAAAGTATAACTTTGTTTACCACTTTACCACTGTTTCAAGGCTCACTGAACCTGATCTTACTCTCTCCACCTGACGAGGGCAAACAGCCAGAAATCGGTAGGGGTGTGTGAGCGATAAGGATGTGAGCAAAACATTACTTAAATCAACAATACAGTTAATCATATTATAATTGTTCAACTTTTGTTTAAAAATTCGGATAAAGTGCATGGTTGATTCTCCTTATTATTCGTAGGTTAATTGTTTCATTGTCTTCAGTACGCTACAATTATTTCTTTTTATAGCACAGCTCATCTTAAGGCCGCTGATTATTCTCGACTTTCAAGTTATCAAATACTGCCTCAATGATTATTTGGATCCAGGATTTCGGCAAGCTAAGGAATTCTTCCCAGCGCTGCAAAATATCGGTCAACGGTGCAAGAAAGATAGGTTTTAACTCTCGACGCACAAGACGGAGATAAAATCGGAACTTCAGACGCATTGACTCAACTCACTAGTGATGCGTTACAAAATTATTTGAAGATTCCTGTAGATTGCACTTATACGGCGACGGACAATTTTCAGCAGTGTGTTGTGTTCACTCTATGTATTTCTGATAAAATAAATAACATTCTACTTAGGCAACGCCGATGAATGAGATTATTCTCGGATATATTGTATGGATCACATTTGCGTACATTACACACGACATCCGGGTTTTAGCTGATTGCGGTCATCAGGTGGAGAGAACAAGATTAGATTCAGTAAAACTTGAAATAATGGTGAAGTGGTAAACAAAGTTTTCCTTTTACGCCATTATTGAAAATGGTTCTGTAAATAAACACGATGTTCGGATACGGAGATAACAATTGATTTTTGGTCAACCGATCAAAGGGATCACAACAAAACAATATAATGTGCGGCTTTCATCCCATCCTTTCACACAACGAATGGTTTTTGACTGTTTGCCGTCATCAGGGGAAGACATAAAAATCAGTTCCGGGGAATCCTGAAGTTGTGTTAATGTGCTAAACAAAGTGATACATAAAAGCTAGAACGTTCTCTGTTTTTAAATATGAAGCACGACAGCCTCTTCCAGCGATATTGAGCTACGGTCTAGCCAAATGCAGAATCCTTGTTTGTTGCAACAGATCAACGTGGTCTTTGTGAGAATTTATTTTTTACATCACCATATATTGTTGTAGTAAGGTATTCTCTTGTCAATATTTACCATATTTTCGGAACTAATTAGCGATTGTTTAAAGCATTCCACCGAAAGTAGGCTGAACTCAAGATAGGTACGTTAGCCACTAGCCGCCTGTGCCGCAGATGTCTCGCAAATACGGTCTGAGTTTCCTGAATACAGGTCTGGATTTTGTCAGTGGTTCAGTTGAGTGATGGCACGCAAGATAGCTGCTGTACCTGAACGTATTTCGTGGACCGAAAAAATTTAAGTCTGCACTACACACAATACGGCAAAAATGGAAAGAACTCGCTAAAAGACCAAAGGAGCAAAAGTACAAGGAAAGATTCGTGAAGTCCAACGATAGCGAAATAATCCACACAGGAAAATCCGAAAGATGGAATCCAAGGTGCAGAAAGCGTTAAAATATTGGAGAATCCGTTAATTACTATTCTGGCACGCGGCGACACACCGAGCAGCGCAAACACGGAAGAAGACAAAGTTTGAGTTCGAAATTATATTAACCGTCAAAAAGTATATTGTATAAGCATTAATACGAATGGAGTATAGATGGCCGAAAAAGAAATTACCATACAAGGCCGAAAGTCTATGTACAAAATACGAAGTTACAAAGTGAAAGTAATTCACTAGAGGTTTCTATGCCATTATACAAAGCGGTCGTGAGACCACATCTCGAGTATTGCGTTCAAGTATGGTCACCTTATTTGGAAGAAGATATTGCCAAGCTGGAAGGTGTTCAACATTAAGCTACTCGTATGATTGTTGGGCAATCGGGTAGGTCGTATCAGGAACGATTGCTGAGTCTAGAGCTCTTCTCACTAAAAAGGAGGAGGCTACGTGGGGACCTGATTGAATCCTTCAAAATCATGTCAGGTTTCAGTACTATTCATCCCAGTGAATTTTACGCTCTGGCGCCAAGTGTGGGTACTCTAGGCCACCCATTGAAACTAGCCAAGCGACATGTCAGCTCAAATGTTCGTAAGTTCTTCTTAAGTGAGAGGTTAGTAAATAACTGGAATCGATTTCCTAAAGAAGTTGTTTGTGCTACTCCGGTCGGGGGTTTCAAGAATAGACTTGACTCTGTGTGGCCTTCATTATTTCCCGATTTTTATCCGTAAGGGAATAGTTGGTATGATCCTCATGTTGTCTTTGAGACGCGGTATGGGTTTACAAAAATCTATCATAGATTACAAAAATAAAAGCTACAATGTTGTACGAAGATATACAGATAGAAAATTCAAAATAACTCACCGAAGGCTGAAGTGAGTTGAGCTAGGAAATTGTGATGGGAAGGATACTGATTCTCCACGATGTCGAAGATTCCGTGTACGAACAGTAATGCACACATTGACTTGATTAAATCCGTTAAGATGGAAGTTTAGTTCAGGTAACGAATAAAGTAGTAAGCTCGCTAAAATGGAGTTATATCCGTGAGCGATAATGATTCTCACAGTCCAAAGATTCACTGCAGTCAGTCCAGACAGTTGCATACAAGTTCTCACACATTCGGCTCAGAAACAGCGAGAGAAAACGAACCGCGCTGGTTGGATTCAAAACGTATGTATATTGTGTCAATGTCACAATAATTAACAATTGCAAATTGCAAAATGAGTGAAATACAACAATACTCCCCTCCCAGAGCGTACAATAGGCTCGAAATATCACTCACACTCATAGTCATTGAGATGCTGTGGGAAACTGACGCGCCTACCACTGTGACTCGCAACCGTGGGAACAGGCTCAACGGGAAATGTAGCATCGGGTGTGGGAATGGGCTTTGAATTCAGTTGAAAGCTGTCGGAGTGTGATGCGGATGTTGTTGGCTAGGACAAAACGTGGGAAGATTTTTCAACAAAGGAAAGCTTTAATCGATCAACTGAGACGGTATCACGGCGACCGTTGATGTGTAACACGAAATGTTTGTCTTGTCGTGAGATGACTTAATGTAGACCATGATAACGTGGTTGCAATGATTTGCTTATGGTATCACGACGCACAAAGACGAAGTCGCACGTATATAAGTCTGGGTGTTTATAGATTGAAGGCGTGGAAGGACGATGAGGTTGGTATCGTAAACGAGAAACAAAATTGCGTAACCGTGAAATGAGGTCAGAAACGGGTGGAAAATGTTTAAGAGGACTGACAAAATCAAAATGATAAGGATGAACCGTAGACCAATTCTTTAGGAGAACATTCTAAATCTTCTTTAATGCATGTACGTAATCCGAGAAGGACAAGCGGAAGGTTTTCGGCCCACTTGCTCGGGTCAACTTGGCAGGCTAGAGTGGCTTTCAAATATCGATGGAATCGTTCAACTAAACCGTTAGCAGATGGGTGATATGCCGTAGTGCGAATATGTTGGCAACCAAGTAATGCTGAGAGATCACGAAATAGAGAAGATTGAAATTGAGCTCCACGATCAGTGGTAACGATAGCAGGTGCACCGAAGTTTGCTACCTAATGCTGAATGAAAGCACAAGCAACAGACTCTGAAGAAATATCAGAAATGGGAACGGCGATGGGTCATCGGGTATACCGGTCAACAGCAGTCAAAATGTAGGTGAAGTTGTTTGAAGAGGGAAGAGGACCAACTAAGTCTAGGTGAACATGCGAAAAACGAGCTTCGGGGTTGTGAAACTGTCCGAGACTAGTAATTGTATGTCGATGAACTTTATTACGTTGACATTGAATGCAGGATCTTGCCCACTGGCGAATATCCTGATTGATGCCAGGCCAAACAGAACGTGACGAAATCAACGCAGTAGTTGCACAAATTCCAGGGTGAGAAATCGAGTGCAAATGATCAAAAATGGCTCGGCGAAGAGAAAAGGGGATAAATGGACGTATGGTATGATTGGAAGTGTCACACAAAATGGTTTTTTTCTGAGAAGGGCAAAGGCATGGATGTCAGTTTGATAGATTGGAAAGAATCAGCTTCAGACGAAAAATCTTCACGACGTTGCTCTACAGCAATGGTTTCTAGGCAAACATTGGCCGGAATAATGGCATCTAAGCCTGGGCGAGATAGACAGTCTGCGACAACATTTGAAGTACCGGAAATGTGGCGAATGTCTGTCGTAAACTGTGAGATGGAATCAAGTTGTCGGATTTCACGAGGAGCATGTCTGTCCTGGTGAGATCGGATTGCATATACCAGAGGTTTGTGATCCGTTAGCACGATAAATGTATGACCCTCTAACAGATGTCGAAAATGTCGGATGGCGAGGTATATAGCAAGAAGTTCTCGGCCAAATGCGCTGTAGTTCGATTGTGTCGGTGAAATTTTTGAGAAAAAAATGATAATGGTTGCAAGTCATTATCTATGAGTTGCTGAAGAACTGCTCCAGCTTCGAATATAGAGGCGTCTCTAGTTAGAATGAGACGGATAGTGGGATCAGTATTCAAATGAATAAGGGCAGTTGCATTGCCAATAGCTTCTTTTGCTGATTCGAATGTAGTAAGTGCTTCCGAATCGAAAGATAATTCTTTGATCCACGTAACAGGTTGGTCAGCGAATGAAGCACGTTCGAGCAATGAGGCAAAAAACGACTGTAAAAGTTTATCATACCGAGAAAAGGTTGCAACTGTTTAATGGAAGTGGGGATAGGAAAATCCTTTATGGCAGCCACTTTAGATGCTAAGAGGGTGATTAAGTGAGCAACAATGTGATATCCAAGAAACTCAATAGAATTTACACCAAAAAGACATTTTGAAGGGTTGATGTTGAGTCCGAAATCGGAAAAACGTTCGAAAAGAAGAGATAGATGACGTTTGTGTTCTTCTGGCGAGGAACTAGCAAATAAAACATCATCTATGTAGACGAAAACAAAATCGAGACCTCTGACGACATGATCCATGAAACGCTGGAATGTCTGTGCTGCATTACGTAAGCCAAATGGCATGCGAACAAATGCGAAGAGACCGAGAGGAGTAGTGATGGCAGTCTTCTTGATATCGCATTCGGCAATTGAGATGTGATGATATGCACGCACAAGGTCGATTTTATAAAAAAATTGTTTTACCGTAAAGATTAGAAGAAAAATCATGCAGAAGTGCATAAACGGAAAGACCTGTTGTATCAATCGAATGAACCACATCGTGTTTGACAGTTACGGAGTCGGACGATGGGTGTGTCAATTGAGAAAATTTATCGAGGATGTTATCAAAACAACCAGAGTCAGTTGGAGGAGAATGGTGTATGCCAACTGAATGAATGGATGATGAGTTGCAGGAGACTGATAAGGTTGTGATGCTGTCTGGTAGTTTTCTGTCTTTTAGATTGACCGTGAGGCTGAAGGATGACAAAGAATCAGCTCCAATAATGTGATACTGGGTGTCAGCAATAACAAAAACCCATGGAAACTGGCGTAGAAGGCCCAAGTCGAGTGTAAGACATTTACGACCGTATGTTTGAATGGCGCTTCCATTGTCAGCCTGCAGAGAAATTGCGTAGCATATGCTTTGTCGTTCTCTGACAGATGGTGGAACTACACTGATCGCAGCACCGGTGTCAATGAGGAAACGGAGAGAGGTTGATGGATCGTAAATAAATAGTAGACGACTTTGGGAAGGATTGCCAACTGCAGCCGTCGTCTTTACTGAGTGGCTTGCAAGTTTCCCGATGGAGATTTTGATGACACGTAAGCACAAGGCTTGGTGCACTTACGAGCTGCATCACC
This sequence comes from Atriophallophorus winterbourni, assembly GCA_013407085.1. NCBI lineage: Eukaryota > Metazoa > Platyhelminthes > Trematoda > Plagiorchiida > Microphallidae > Atriophallophorus > Atriophallophorus winterbourni. The sequence goes on from JACCGJ010000732.1 coordinate 36,170, forward strand.
GTAACGTTTGTGATACCAGCAGGTTTCTGGATCGTTTTGGGTACGCTGGGATGATGAGTGACGGGATCTTGACTGTGAGCGATCGTGGAACGTTCTACGCGGTTTAGAATGTTGCTGTCGGGAGAGTGAAATTACCTGCTGTATTAAGACTTCGAGTTTATCTATTCGCTCTCCCATTAGTGCGTTAGTGTCAAGAGACTGTCTGGAAATCGGGGCAACAGTTATAGGTGAATCGGCTAAAATCTTGTCTGCTGCATCTGCAAGTTCTTCTGAGGGGACGGAAGAATTAAATGCAGCTAGAATTTGCCGTACGTTGGATGGTATGATTTTTAACCAGAGTTGACGAAAAATCGCCTCATCCATCTTTAGGTCACCAAGAAGTTGGCGCATGTGTCGAAGAAGCTGTGGAGGCTTTCTGTCGCCGAGTTCAATTTGAGAGAAACGTTTATCAAGTTTTCGTTGCTCAGAGACTCCAGTTCTGGAAATTATAGCTAACTTAAGAGTGTCATACGGGGAGTCTTCTGGAACTGTATGAATCAATTCACTCACTTCCTCAGCAATATCGATTGGTAGTGATTGAACAATGTGAGAATACATAGCAAGCTGAGACTTAACGTTACGGGTTCGAAAAATGGCTTCGACTTGACCAAACCATAGAAGAGGAATTTGTGATGGGAAGGATACTGATTCCCTACGATGTCGAAGATTCCGAGTACGAAGAGTAATGCAGAAATTGACTTGATTAAATCCGTTAAGATGGAAGTTCATTTCAGGTAACGAATAAAGTAGCAAGCTCGCTAAAATCGAGTTATATCCGTGAGCGATAATGATTCTCACAGTCCAAACATTCACTGCAGTCAGTCCAGACAGTTGCGAACAAGTTCTCACACAATCGACTCAGAAACAGCGAGAGAGAACGAACCGCACTGGTTGGATTCAAAACGTATACATATTGTGTTAAGGTCACAATAATAACCAATTGCAAATAACAAAATGAGTGAAATACAACAGACTTGACTCTGTGTGGCCTTCATTAATTCCTGATTTTTTTCGTAAGGGAATAGTTGGTATGACCCTCAAGTTGTTTTAGGGACGCACTAATGTTGTTCCTCACCTATTGGTGAGGGGAGTTTTTCTGTTGCATTCCAGATTACTCTCATACCAGAATATATTTGTGAAGATATTGTTTGAAGTGGTGGACGCTCTTCTGTGGCATACCATCGAAAGAAATCAAAACGCTTGATTGGCTCGTTAGCCACATACAGTCCTGTGCAAACTAAAATGAACTTATACTGAAATGATAAGATTTTTACTCCAACCTTGGCTATTTGCGCAATTCAAAATTACTTTGACTGTAACTTTTACTCTAAGTAGACTTGGAAAATAGACAATCGACTTAAACCTACCTTTTCACTTTGTAGTTGTTGTAAAGTTAATTTGTTTTGTGAACAATCACATCGCAAGCATTTGTTCCATTTATGACCTGACCTCTCACCGTTCTGGATACAAAATTGCTAATTATTTTTCCCGCATCATTCATGACGAGGTGCTTCATTAATACAACCCGGATAATCTCTCAGCATCGCGATAGTCGAGGATATCTAACGCACAATAAGAAAAAATTCTGGACGCTGGATTGGCTTGTTAGCCACTTACTGTCCTGTGCAACTGAAATGAACTGAAAATTTCCGTGATTTATTGTAGAAATAATGTCAACCCACTTGAGCATTGGGCAACATACGGCAAACAAGTTATTTAACTGTATAGCTGTTGGCCGGGTGATCTAAAACGGGACAAAAATGCTTTGGATTTTGCAGAGTTTCTGAGCAAAATTATATTCGTTTTAATGTGCAATGCGAATCCTGTGCATACAGGAATTCAGCGTTGTCGTCAAAAGCGTTGAATTCAACATTAATCGGCTATCCAGAGGTCCTTCAAAATTCGCATTCCTGTTTATTTAGCTATTCGTTTTCTCATGATCTGAGCCACGATATATCTGAACCAAATCGGCGAAGTCGGACAACTTTGCTTGATTCCTGTGAACTATTTCCTACACGCTAAAAACAGTGAGCCAACTAACCAAAAGTACACTTCCCTCCTTCATTTATGACCGTAGTTGTGTGTGTCCTTTGACTAGCGACTAGTGAACTCAAAGTGAACTCTGCCTGTTCAAATTATTCGCAACTTCCCGTCTAACTGTAGCACTGAGGAAACCCAAATCTTCTACCATAAGCTTACCACGCTTTTCGACAGTCAAAAAGTTCAGGTATTATTCTTGATGGTGATGTTAAGTTCACACATATCTGAGTCAGTTCAGTTCAGTAGGCACAGGACAGTAAGTGGCTGACAAGCTAATCCAGCGTCCAAAATTTCCTTTGGTGGAAAGCTGCGGAGAAGCACCCACCACTGCCAAAAGGTCAATCCTTTTTCTCCGTGTGGAACTTCTAATGGTCGTAGGATTAGGAGAATGTAGTTGGGGGAGCACCGCGCTATAATCGATGCACTGCCAAAAGGTAATTTTCTTTTGTCTCTGTTTGCAATCTGTATGAAAGCACAAACCCGATCCAGGCAATGTTTCGCACGGTCACAGACTGCACGTGAGCTAAGATACTGTCAGGTTGCTCAGGCCTAGACAGATATGAGAAAAAATCGAAATAAAATTGCTGTTCAACAAAAAATAATGAAATGTACAATACACGGGAGGTGAACTGCGGAAAAAAAGCAGTGAATTATTTTTGTCCATTTACACATGTCGTTTGTTATTTTTCGTTTTTTATTATAGTTTATGATTGAGCGAAAAGCAGTATCACGGGGAAATAGAGATGATGCTTTCATTCGATTGACACCGGTTCATTGCCATCGTTCCCAATGTGTCGAGCCAAACACTCCTTCTCAAACACCTCATCCATCGCACGGATGCGCAATCGTGGTGTGCCGCTAACCGTGCTAAATTGATTGGCCACCGAGAGTGAGCTGCATGCAGAAACACGCTGAATTCGTACTACCATTCTCAATTGTATTTTCTTTCTCATATATTTTTAGGCCTGATCAACCTGACAGTATCTTCGCCCACGTGCAGTATCTGACTGTGTGGCACTTTGCTTAAATCAGGCTTGTGCTTTCATACATACAAACATACCCAATCCAAGCAATCGCGCCCATCCAACCATGGCTAAATCAGAAGTAAGCCTTTTCTGGCCGCTCTTCCAAGTTACCGGCTGACCACTAGCCAGTTTTCCAGTCTACACCAGCTGACGCTGGTAACCGTTCAGGTTTCATACGCAGGACGTGCCACAACCAGCGGAGACAACGTCGGTTAATGGCTGTCTGAAGGCTAGTGCCGTTGCTAAATAAGACGCCTGACCTCAGAGTTCAAACGTGGTTTTGCCCCCGAGCGTGAGCGATTCTTTGCGAACAACGTTGGCCGAAGACCTCCAGCCTCCTAACGTCTGCCCGAACTGTTCAACATTTACTACCGCAGGACAATACTGTCCTCACCGAAGTGGAATATATCCTTTCCTTCAAACTGAAGTAGCTTGTCTTCCAGACTCACTTAATTTTGCTGAATGTCAGCTTGGTTTTCGCGATTCTGGACGTGATTTCCTTCTCTATGTGAACCCCCCCCAGCAACTTCCAGACTTTCCGAGTAGTTGAACAGCTCAACATGATCGAAAACGAGATCATTTAGAGCGAAATTTAGCAGTTCACTTTACCAGTCCTGAAGGAGCACTTTACACTTGCTCGGTTAAAAATAGCCCATACTCAGATGCCTCCATTATCATCCTATTCAAGGCCTGTTGGATAAATGTTGTATCTTCACCCAGTAAGGAATATCATCAGCATAATCCATGTCCATAACACACCCACCCGGAGGGAGCTCAACGCCACCCGTGGTGAAACTACTAAGAGCACTCCAGAGGACGTCCTGGCAAAGTTGAACAGCCTTGTCTTACACCCTATCGAGTGAGCGTAAAACTCCCTTAGGATAGCGGCATACTTCGGTGGGCATCCATTGCCAAGTAAGTAGTCCCAAAGGGCGGATCTGTAAACCGAGTCAAAGACGGCTCAAATATCCAGAAACGCCACTATGGTTGGTCGCTGATACAGGCTCTCGATGTTCTAGATACTGACGCAGATCGAATATTCGGTTTACATATCCGCGCCATGGCCGAAAGTTGGCTTGCTCTTCGTGAGAAGTGTCCTCCCGAATCTAGGTAATTCTGCGATGAAGGATGGTGACCAACATCTTAACTACCACTGTGATAAGCGAAATTCCGCGGTAGTTACAACATTCGTTTCGTACTCCTTTTTATGGACTGGTATTATTAGGGATTCACGCCAGAAGTCAGTTACCCTCTCATCCACCCAAACCTTTGAGAACAGCTCGTGTAATTCTGCTACGACTGTCTCGCCGGATGTGCAATCATGTAGGATTTCTGTGCTGTGCGGCTAACATCGTGCAAAATTGATTGGCCAACGGTAATGAGCTGCATGCTGAAGCACACTGGAGCCTCACTAACACTTCCATTTCTATTTCCCCCCTTACATCTGTCTAGGCCTGAGCAACCGGACAGTATCTCAGCCCACGTGCTGTCTCTTACTGTGCGGCACTTTGCCTAGAGCAGGCTTGTGATTTCATATCGGAGCTCGTCGGGGTCCGGTGCTTTGTATCGCTTTAGCGATTTGATCTCTCTCCGTATTTCTTCGATACTGGGCGGGGCTAGCGACATTAACCATCGAAAAGGAGAGTAGGGGATGTCGGCGGTTTCTGAGGGACGGTGCTAATTAAACTGCTGTTTCTAAAATATTTTTTCCATCTCTGTAAACGCTTATGAAGGTTCGTTATGCGCGAATCATCAACCTTGAGGATGGTTTCACTCCGGCCATGTTGCTTAGGACCACAGACACTAATCAATTGGTAGAGCTGACGCTATCGCGTGCGCGGCACTTTGCCTGGATTCAGACATCTGATTTCATACGTACGTGCACGTGGAATGAGCTGCTTCTCAGATCGTTTTGTAATTTTATTACTCATCGAGACGTTGTAACCCATCAGGCCGGTGCATATTTCCTGTTTCCTTCAACAGGAAAATGTGTAGGTCATACGCTTTCGCCCACTAAACACGGCGCTTATCTGTCGCAGATATTTTCCCAGCGATTATGGGCAGCATTCTTACTTACTTACTTTACTTCTATGCGCCTGGCTCGAATCACACCAGCCCATGCGCGTCGATTGGAGATGAGATCGTTGCAGATCGGTATCCAGTCGCGTTTGTACCTTCTAACGCCATCGATGATACTCACTTCCAGCACGTTTACATTCTCGTTCACAGTTGATAATCATGCCTTCACTTAAATGCGACGTCGCCCACGCCATGTACAGACGGGGTTAAGGTCAAGGACAATTATCTTAAATGCTGAGTCTGTCTTTCGGAGGACGTGGCTAAAGCTTTTCACACCAGAATGTGACGGGTATCTGGGTTACACACATTTCCCGATATGTGCTACCTGATCGGCATCCGATCAAAAGTTTAACTTCATACCTGCTGTGCCACTGTGGTCCTTGGTCTTTCTGTAGATTTACTGTTGTTATTATTATTACGAATTTCTTCTGATTATTAGTAATTTGGCAATATATTCATCCACGCGCTGTACTTTGCTCTGCACTCTATACTTGTTCTACTATACATGCACACACGCTGTGCCTTCCTATCAAACTCATTAAAATCGTCCTACATTGTTGTTTTCCTGTTCTTTTTTCTTCCTCATATCTGTCTAGGCCTGGGCAACCTGTCAGTATCTTAGCCTATGTGCAGTCTCTGACTGTGCTGCATTTTGCCCGAATCAGGCTTGTGCTTTCATACATTGTTGTTTTGATTTTCTATTTACCGCACTGATTTTTGTCCCCATTGCTTGTAGACTCATGGCTTATGCTGAGGCTAGTATCTGTTCCTGGAACTGCTCTTAAATATGCCTTCTACTATAGTACACTGGGTTTGCGTTCTGTGTACTCGTTTGCTTTGACGCGAACCTACACACATGCCGTCATGCCGAACTTATCAACTCAGGATGAAGCAGAATTGACCAAATTCCTACGGTTATCCAATGACGTGCACTCACAGGTATGCGTTTTCACTCTGTGCTCATCGTCCGTAGTGTCGAACATGCCTTGGAATCATAAATTCGAAACTATCGTCAAGCCTCTCTTGGAATGGCAGTTTTACCGCAACGCAGAAACCAATGCTACAAGCATTGCTTAAATTGGACGCAATCTTGGAATCAGATTTCTTAGAAATTATTGAACGGTTGTATGAATTTGCTGGCGAATATGATTTCCCCGGCGTCCGAGCCAACGGTATTAGGAGTTTTCTCCTCATTATTCTGCGATGTTTTAATGCGCTGTTAACCTACCTGCGTGGCTTCAGTTCGTATTCTCTGTCGACTTGGTTAGTAATTTTTCTTGTTCTAACTTTCAGTTGTTTTCTGTTTATTCCTCGTTGAAGAGCTTGCTCGTTATCATCTTATTGTTGACTATTCTTAGATGTTCTCTACATTTTTTCAATGTTCGTTTCAAGTGTTATAGTTTAAAATCTTAGCATCTTTGTCATCATCATCAAGGCAGTTCACTAGATATTGTTTAAAGGAACGAGATTCAGAATCTTATTAAATATATGGGTGCAAAATTATTATGCTTGACACCTGGCGTGTGCTGCTATTTTTCTCTTTTGATTAGAGATCTCACTGTACATTAGGTCCAGCTAACCTTATATTTTTCCCAGCCAACTTGTTTTATTGTTATTCTGGTGCTTAACCTGGTGGCTGAGCAGCCTAACAGTATCTTAGCTCACGTGGGGTCATTGACTTTACTGCAATTTCGGTTGATCAGGCTTTTGATATTACACACATCTGGTGTTATGCGACACAGTTCTTTGCATTTCGGTACCTCATCAATGCGTTGCGCCGTGACGTCAGAGATTTGATTTATGATTCTAGTGATTGGTTATAGTGGAAATCACCTGGCTCCCATGCAGCTAAAACCACGCCGAATAGCGTGGTTATTATGCTTCGTTATACGCTTGGGTCTACATGTATTTATATTTATATTTATATGTTTTTTTCGAACATAAACCTGTTTTATCTTTGTTTAGTAATGTATCACAGAGGTCATTCCAGCGCCACACAGTAGCAGTGTACGGGATCATGACCATTGCCTCTTGTTACTTATTCGTTTTTTTAATGTTTACAGACTACCATTAGGCCTGGGCAACCTGACAGTATTGTATCCCACGTGCAGTCTCTGACTGTACGGCACCTTGCCTGGATCAGGCTTGTGCTTTCATACCATACCATACCATTAGATAAAGAAGTACTTTGAAACAACTTTTCTGCAACCAGCTAACTGTATTCAACCACATGATCACGGATAACGCTTTATTCTAAACGAACTTTCCATATTTGCCCATCCCTTATGTCGTGTTGTTTGTACGCTTGCTCTAAGAACAGTGTGATTGAGTTGGAATGGTCAATCATTGAAGCCATTTCGAACTAGGATTTCCAAAGTTAGTCTATTCTACTGCCATGGCGCGGAGATTGTACCTTAATGTAATGCGATGGTTTTTGTACCTCTGTAAGCCATTGAGCTATACCGGACTGTATTCTTCGGACACAAACAGAGCTACTCTTTCCAGGAAGGTCGATGGGTAGAAGTCATTTGAACACGGGCTCAGTCTACTGCTTTACTCAAAGGCTTTGTCGAGAAGACTAATTGTTCTCCTGTCTAGGCGTGGTCGACCTGATAGTATCCCAGCTCACATACCGTCATGGCAATCACTATGGCATGTCAACACCTCATACTTTCGCCTCGATTTGTTGAGTACAAACACAGTTAAATTTGTCATTAAGATTGCTGGTTCAATTAGTGACCTGCTATAATCATAATTACGTTTCATAATTCGGGTCACAAATATAAACTTTATGATGTCTTGCGCTTGTATGCCACTGTGGGGTAGGGTTGGTACGACCAAGCCACACTCATGTAGACTGGGTTAGAACCCATCACTGTGAACAAAAAAGCTCGTTTGCTTGAATTTTCGTCACACCATACGACCGATTTCGTTCTGTTTGCACTCATTTGGTAGGTTAGTCATACCAACCTTACTCAACAATGGCATACAAGCGCAACTTGTTTACCATTCTTACACTGTTTCAAGCGCATGCGGATCCTGATCTTACTGTCCCTACCTGAAGAGTGCAAACAGCACGAAACCGGTTGTGGTGTGTGTGTGTGTGTGTGTGTGTGTGATGGAAATGTATGCAAATGAGCTTTTTTATGATATCTTGTTCCAAGTGCAGTTTATGGCTGTAAGGTAGTTTTCCCGAATCCATTTCAATTGTATTCAGTGTCTCGTCTAATGAGAAAATTTGTTTATCGTATGTTTTTGATGTCTGCCTTATGAGCACGTTGCATTTCTGAACAGCAAAATGGCAGAGTCCGGAAACATTTCAGTGTTCGTGCACATTGATTTCTTAGCGAGAGCTCCTCACATCTCTTTCGCTCTGAATCATTTGTATCACCCGTCTCCGTTTTTTATTTTCCCCATTTCATCCCAACGATTCTTCAAGGCCTGGGACGACCAATCGTCTTCTGATTGCGTACATTGACTGTCTAGGAGAGCTTCATGCGTGTGCTCGACTCTTGAAGGACATACCGTTGTTTTGCGAATCTGGTTGCCTGTTTCCCCGTGCCGTCTTCTCTGGTTTACCGGAAGTGCATAGATGGCCAGAAGAGTGCTCGACCGTGCGAACATCAGATCTGCGTTCGCCAGAAGAATTAGAAGCGCTGAAAGTGCATTTCCAGAACATTCAGACGCGGTCAGATTCCGTCAAGCAGGAGCATTTCTACGGCCGTTGTTTAGGATTTTATTTCTGTCCCAGCGCTCAGCGTATCCTGGCCATACTCTGTTCGTTCATGGCTGGGTATGGTAACACCTATTCGGTAAGTTTGTCAAACATGCTCAAGTTGTCATAACGATATGTGATGCCACTATGCAATGAATCAATTCTCTCGTTCAGGAAAGAAAACAAGGCTCCTCGAATTGGCTGAACACTGTCTATCACTCGGTATCATCCTATTTGTCTCCCGAAGAGCGTGGTGCCCACATAGCCAAACTGACTCGCAGCGCTGACGCTGAGTTTTGCAAGGCATTCTGGCGATTGGCCGAACACCCGCTTATCACAGACGGTCCCAATGTCATGTCCTCGCCACTCTCGGTGGTGCTTTCCTTCGAGCTAGTTCCACGTAGTCTCCAAGTTCCCGTGCGTGGCGGCTCCCAAAATCAAAGCGACGGCGTTGTTGGTAGGAGCCTGTCTATTACTTTTACCACTGGTTTGTGCATAGAACGGTTTTAACATATATTTCGCCCATCCTCTTCCCCACTGCAGTTATCGCGCTTTGCCATTGTTCATTACCTCAGGCTGGATGACACATTGCTTAATTCTTTTACCATCACGACATGACTTGTACTATTGTACACTGATTCCTCATGAGCTTTTTAGACCTCACCCATCCCCATCTGTTTAGGATTTTATCATGTAATGTTTATAGGGCAATTAAGCACTGGGTACTCGCTACCGATGACGCTGATGAGAATGACTCCTTCGCCACGATGTCCATTGGCAACATATACGTCTTTAAAGCCAGGGAGATGGCTGTGCGGCTAACATCGTGCTAAATTGATTGACCAACGGTAGTGAGCTGCATGCTGAAACACAACCATTTCTATTCCAGCTCATAGCTGTTTAGGCCTGGGCAACTTGACAGTATCTTAGTCCACTTGCAGTCTCTGACTGTGCGGCACTTTGGCTGGATCTAGCTTTTCGCAGAACCACGCCATCTCCACTTGTAAACTGGTTACTGCAGCAGCGCGGATGTGCAGTCGTACGGTACTTCTGTGCTGTGCTACTGATACCGTGCTCAATTGAATAGCCGCTGGTATTAAGCTACATGTGAAGACACGCCGGAGTCTCAATGCCATTTCTATTCTGTTTTAATCGCTCGTGCCTGTCGAAGTCTGGCCCACATAACATTTAAATAGCCCATGTGCACTCTATGATTGTGCGGCACTTTGCCTGGATCGGGCGTGTTTTCATACATAATACATAGCACCCCCACCTGCGAGTGAGATAAACACAAGCTTTATGTGCCCTAACGAAGGATGATGAATGTTCGCACGTAAACGCGTCATTGGTGCAACATTTCCCGAGTTAAGCTTGAGCATTTCTGCATGCACATACTCGGTGGCTACTCCGATTAGTTGGTTCAAAAATTATCTCTATAGTGAACTCGTTTTCAACCGAATGCCTTGTTGCACTTGCTCTCTAACTGTAATGCTTCCGTCGCTATCGTTATTTTGTTTGAGCAGCAGAAGTGAGATCGCATGCCAGTTCACGTATAATCACAATCATTTGTATCAAACTCATTGCTGATACTCATTCATCGCTTTATATGCTATTAGATATGCTCAGGGGAGAGAAAGGTTAATTGTCAGCGTTCTTGAAACCATCTATCTATCTATCTATCAAACTATCTATCCCTTTATCTATCTATCTATCTATCTATCCCTTTATCTATCTATCCATCTATCTTTCTATCTATCTATCGATCTATCTATCTATCTCTATGTCTGTCTATTTATCTATCTCTCTATCTATCTACCCATCTATCTATCTATCTATCTACCCATCTATCTATCTATCTATCTATCTACCTACCTACCTATCTATCTATCTATCTATGCCCTATGCGGCTTTTGACCTGTATCAAGCTGGTGATTTGCTAAACTTGCCACGTTCCAACTAACAGATTCCGTCATGATTGATCCTCCGAGCGCGCACGGTGACCCAGCCCCCGTTGCAGTGCGTCTGCTTAGCTATCGTTCTCGTCCGGGAACGGAATGGGCCCAGGATAGCCTGTTGAATCGGATGCTGCCCTCGTTGGTAACCGCGCCCAAGCTCACTGACTTACATATTATTCGCTCGAATGGAACTACATTGACCCCGCGCAAGTCCCCCTCTTCATCGCGTATAAGCGACGTGTCCAACACGTCTTCGAACTCACGGAAGCTATCCTCTGTCACGCAATCGCCATATTTGTTATTCTACATTCATGGAGGTGGTTTCGTGTCGTTGAAATCCCAGTCCCAAGATGTGAGTTTTGTGCTTGTGTACGGTTTTCGTTCGTTTTGCCCAGGCAACCTGACAGTATCATAGCCCACGTGTAGTCAATGACTGTGCGATCGTCTTTGCCTGGATCTGGCTTATGCTTTCATGCATACAAAGTGTGTTTTGTCTCTTCCGGCACGCATGCGGTCTATGTCAGACATTGTATAAGATTCTGTCAATATTTCCAAATCGAATATCAACGTTTCTTGGCCTACACGATTTTAGTGCATGGATGTGCAATGGTGCAGTACTTTGTGCTGTGCGGCTAACACCGTGCTAAATTGATTGGCCAGAGGTAGTGAACTGCATGCTGAAGCAGGCTGGAGTCTCACTATCATTTCCTATTGTATTTTCTTTCTCATATCTGTCTAAGCCTGGTCAACCTAACAGTATCTTTGCCCACGTGCAGTCTGTGACTGTGTGGCACTTTGCCTGCATCAGGCTTATGCTTTCATACCATACCATACACGATTTCGGTGTTTTTTTATACTTCGTAGTACTTTGGTTTATCGATAAACGCTTCAGATAATGCCATCTCATTCACCCACAGTCTCTCCTCGCGTGATTGTCAGCTGTTGAATTGAACTTGCATGTTGACGTTACTTTAGGTCCACGCTCGCCTACTGCAATGGAAGTCAGTTTATCACAAGTTCGGGTTCATCATCTTTGATTGCACGGATGTGCAACGGTGCAATCATTCTGTACCGCGCAAGCTTCGTTCGAAAACACGCTGCAGTCTCACTATTGCCTTATTTCGTTATATTTGTCTAGGCCTGGACAACCTCCCGTGCAGTTGATGTCTGTGGCGTAATTCGCCTGGACACTGGCTTGTGATGGGACCTATAATAACCGTGGTGTCTGTTTGTCAACGAAGTGTAAGCGTGTCCACTCAGCTTGTGTTATGAACGCGCCAAGTTTTGGCGTTCTCCACCCTCTTGTTGGTTCATGACCATATGATGTATGCATGAAAGCACAATCCTCATACAGGCAAAGTGTACGTGGGCTAAGATACTGTCAGGTTGCCCAGGCCTAGACAGACATGTGAAAGAAAAAGAACAGGAAATGGTAGTGAGACTCCAGTGTGTTTCAGCATGCAGCTCACCACCGATGGCCAATCAATTAGGCCGCACAGCACAAAGTACTGTCGATTGCAAATCCGTGCTCATGACCATATGAAACTAGCCATTGTTGTTCGGACTCACTTCCACCCCATTTTTACAACACAACTCTATCTCTGCTTTTGTTGTCAATCCGTTTCGGCAGAGAACCAACTATTGTTTCGCTCTCTTCTTCTTCTAGTTATTTCTACGGCATTGGGCCAAAGCCTTGGATTGTCCTGTGTTTTGTGTGGACTATTCGTTAGCGCCCGAGCTGCCATATCCCCGGGCCGCGGAAGAATGCTTATTCGCCTACTGCTGGGCCACGTTGAACCTCACGCATTTGGGAGCCGCTCCAGACGCACGAATCGTGATCTGTGGGGATTCCGCCGGGGGGAATTTAGCCCTGGGTCTTTGCTTGCAAATCGCCCAGGCAAATCTTCGCCATCGACCGTACGGCGCGTTGATCGCTTACGCTCCCATGCTGGTCTCATTCACTCCCAGCCCGGCTCGGTTGTTGTCGCTTATCGACCCGTTGTTGCCGGTCGGGGTGTTGTCCAAGTGCATCATGGGTGAGTGAACGTGACTTGGGATGCGTGGAATGCTAGGCCTTTTGTGACTGTGATTTCTGGCGCATTTTATGTATCCATTCGCAAACTTGATGTCAGTCAAAATGTTACTACACAGTTGCGTGAGACAGGTATATGAACGAAAATGGCAATGGCAGTGAGACTCCGGTGTGTTTCCGCATGCAGATCACTACCGGTGGCAAATCAGTTTAACACAGTGTTAGCGGCGCAGCACAATCTGACACCGATGTTGGTGACTCGGAAGACTTTCGGTGCATCATGGTGCTAATCACGTTCCTAAAGAATACCACTCAATTCAGTCATCAATCAGGAAAGCACAAACCTGATCCAGTCAAAGTGCCGCACAGTCAGAGACTGCACGTGGGCGAAGATACTGTCAAGTTGCCTAGACCTAGATCGATATGAGAAAGAAATTGATTAATTTGCGCGTCCTTCCGTGGATGCTCACTCACCGAGTTTCGTTTGATTCAGGTGTCATATTGCCGATCGCTTTCAACAACTTCATGTCATCATCTCAGGTCTGAACGTGATTAGAGAGTACGTTCCAAAGGTTGTCACAGCCGGGGGTGGTAGTAAGAATGAGCCACCTACTATCTATAAAATGCTCCCACGTGGCGTGCGTCTCAAATAGCCTCTGACAACCAAGTCCAACTCCTGGCCTGCACGAGTGGCTTTCACAAGCCCGGCGGAACTGCTCTTACTGACAGGAGAAGGGGCGAAGGCAGGTGACTGGCGCCTTAAAACCAGTTTGCTCCGGGCAGATGGAGCTCGTCAGCTACTGGCAATCCATCTAGGGGAAGGAAAACCCTGACTCCGAACCCCCACTGCCTAGTGGGTCACCCGATTGCGGGAAAGGCTTCAGGAGAAAACCTTGAGGAAAAATCCGGAGAGAAGCCCCGTAGGTAGATAACTAGCGCACAGCGCGTTTATGTGCCAACTCCCTGCTGCCTTGTAGGTTGCACTTGGCTGTGCAAAGGCTAGAGAGGTGTACTCGAACAAACACCAAGTGGTGCTGGGGACATCGCTTGTACACTATCCCCAAGAAACTTCATGATGATGTTTCAATCCGAGACATTAATGAAGCCGGCTAATCCACCCGTGGAGCCAGCCGCACAAAAGTAAAAGTAAGTAAAGTAAGATTAGAGAGTAGCTGATGCGGGCGTTCCACTTTACTGTTCAGTATTTTGTCTTATTCCAATACGAGTGATCTGTTGATCACGAAACCAACCTACTGCCAGTCTCTCCTTAAACATTTTACCCGCGCCAATCCTGGTGATTTCTTAGCATGTTTAGCCGAAATCCGTATTTTGTAACACCAAATTCACGTGGCACTGACAATTATCGAAAGATGAGGCATGGTTATCGATTGCCTGTCCACATATCACGAATTCGGTGCGTAATCAATAGCACTTTGCTCGTGGTATTTCGTCAAGGTTATGCTATAAATATCCTGTAGTATTTGATTTGCAAGGCAACAGAGTGTGGAGGTCGGCATGTGGACATTAAACACAATGACGCGCTTGTGGTGTAAATCCATGGTCAATATCGACCGGAGGCCAACAACAGCACCAAGATCGGAATTCAAATGTTTGCAGCTCCACGAATTCTCCTATTTTTGTCGAGCTCATTATTTTCAATTCACACTGTAGTGTGTGTATGTATATATGAAAGCACAAGCCTGATCCAGGCAAAGTGCCGCATAGTCATAGACTGCACGTAAGGTAAGATATTGTCAGGTTGCAAAGGCCTAGACAGATATGACCCACATTGACGATTGACATATTGTTCAATAGCGCTCTAATATGCAACCCTTCAGAAACCGGATTTATTACGGTTTGCGATTGTCGTCGTCTGTTTTCTCGGCGCTTCCTGCTGGTGTGTTCTGCATTCCACCCGAAGGCTCGTGACTAGCGCGCATCTCTAATGCACCTCCACAGTAGTACTATAAGAGTGAAATGCTATTTGATTGGTTCTGATTTCTCAGTGATTTATTCATAATCATCATAGTCAGCGTTAGATCGGTAGCATGTACTTAAACGTTGAAATTTAACAAAAGGGCAAAAGGTGAAACCTACAAAGTTACTGAACCTGTAGCAGATTAGGAACAGACACTCTCTGAGATGAGTTACCTACCACTCGAATCATACACGTTCATTCAATCAAGTTTCGTGAACAAATGGCGTGACGTCAGCACGACACCTTCCTTGCGCGTAATAACAAGCTTCCACCATTTCACTTGAAAACATTTGTGGTTAGCAAAAAGATTTCTGCCACAAAACCCCCACGAAACACGACCTTGAGCCGTATCACGGAGAGTAAGAAGCCAATGCGAATTCCGACGTCTTGGACACAAACCTGCGAGACAACGAGTCGCCCCAATGGCAGCTGGTTCAGCACTCGAGTGCTTTATCTGCTTAAGACAGGTCAGAGACTGTGGCCACCGTTATAGCGACGTTATTCCTAGTTAAGATTAGCAAACACGCAGTACGCGGAATCACGATTAATATAGAAACGCAAGAACGTTTAGCAGTCTTACGTTGCTTCGACCAATGGGCATCAATTGATACCGAACTTCATACGTCTCCCCTCATGGATTGATATAAATAGGGCTGGCTCATCCTTATGTGAACGCGGATGTGCGATCGTGCAGCACTTCTGTGCTTTGAGACTATCGGCGTGCTAAATTGATTGGCCACCGGGTGGTAGCCGTTCAGATCCCGCGAACTACTGTCCTGTCACCCTACTCCCCGTGATATCGAAAGTTATGGAGCGCGTAGTGACGGAAAATATAGTTCATCACTTGGAATCACAAAATATACTATCTGTTGCCCAGCATGGGTTTCGTAAAGCTCGCTCATGCTTGACAAACTTGCTGACGGTATTAAACAATTGGACCCAAACGGTTGACGCAGGAGACAGTATGCACGCGTGCTATCTGGATCTGTCGAAAGCTTTCGACAGAGTTAATCACTTCCTGTTGATACAAAAGCTGAAACAGATTGGTATTGACGGGCAGATACTCGTATGGTTTGAAAGCTACCTCAATAGGCGCAAGGCAACCGTTCGAGTTAACGGGGTACAATCACGAGCCATTGATACCTCCAGTGGTGTACCGCAAGGTTCCGTCTTCGGACCAGTTCTTTTCTTAGTTTACATCAATGATTTACCTGAGACGCTCTCATGCATGGTAGCCCTTTTAAACTGATGTTAAACTTTGGATGCGAATAAAATCAACGGCAGACTGCGTAAAACTGCAAAGTGATTCAGATGCACTACACGAATGGTCAGTTAGAAATAAACTGCCGTTCAATTTTCAAAAATGCAAGTTACTGCAAATCAGTAAGCCATTTCAGTACGAATATCACTTTGGGCAGACGATTTTGAGCTGAACCGAATCGGAGAAGGATCTTGGAGTCTGGATATGTGGCAGCCTAAAGAACAGCGTACATTGTGAGGTCATTTACAAGCGTGCTTCAAAGCTTCTAGGTATGCTGCGACGGATCTTCAGAACATTTACGCCTGGAACGTTGCCAAGCATCATGAAGACCTACTTAATTCTTACAATGGAACATGCATCGCAAGCATGGACTCCGTGGATGAAAAAAGATATATTCTTGCTTGACAGGATATATCATCGTGTAACCAAACTCGTGCGTGGTTTTCGAGACCTTACATACGAGGAAAGGTTGAAAAAGCTAAAGCTCCCCACTCCCCTTCAACGTAGACTTCGAAGTGACGTGACGTTATCATTACATACAAAATATTGAATACTCCAGATCATCCACTCAAACATTTGTTCAAATACCGTGAGTCAGGAATTACACGTAGCCACTCAGCGGCACTACAAATTCCCCATTCCCGTACTAACTGTCGCCGATATTTCTATTCGGTACGTGTCTGTTTCCTGTGGAATGCCCTTCCCGAAGTAATTATCACCTCTCCCTGTATCCAAACATTCACTCGAACCTTGGACACTTATTTGTTACATAACGATTTGACGATTTGACTCAGGGTAAGCATATTACTTGACTCCAGTGACATCGTATAATTGTTTCTTTTTTATACCT
>JACCGJ010000733.1:0-10663 GCA_013407085.1 Atriophallophorus winterbourni
TGGATTCGCACTGTGGAAGTAGAAGGCTTCAGATCCACAATTCGGAGAAGATCGTTTATACACCCACGATCAAGATCTCTGCGAGACTTATATTCCTTAATAAATGGTTCCGCTCGATTAAAAACTAGTACATTTCTAGTTCTAGATTTCAGAGCAGAGGAATTGCTGTGCAGTGCTGACGCGAATCATTTAATTCCTGAATAATTTGCTCCAACATAGGCGAACCGGCATCAATTAAATGTTGTCGTTTTCGTGTACTAACCTTACTGGCCTTAGTAACGCTTTCTTGGAGGTGCCACTACATTGCCCGACCTTGGGCGTGGCGCTTGCTGGTTTGGACGGTTACTGGCTAACCTGTTCGAACTTTCCCCCGTCTACGTAATCTAGATTTTTATTCGCAATTCGCACGTTTTCAATTTCGCCGTACATTGGGCTTCCTTGGGAGGATGGTTACGGTTAACTGGTCAACTTGCCTCTTGACTTGCAGTTGTCCCCCGGCTCATGTTTGCGCGCAAAACAGATGCACAGATTTGTGTGGGTAACGACTTTAGACGTGCTAGGGCGAGAAATTTCTCCCTATTTCGAGGCTTACATTAACCAAAGCGCGTCACTCTGGCAGCTTATGCAGGCGCTGCAATACCCACTGTAACCAGCGTACTTTGCAATAAATCACCTAGTGAGATTTATGTATGCCAGAGCACTTAGTTTGGAGCCCAACGCTTGACGCTGTGCACTAATGCCCCTGGCCACTTTTCGCAGCAATTGCCGTTGAGGCAAGCATTACTGTACTCATCGTCCGGCGGATATATGAAACGATAATGTACCAGCAACATTATAGACGATTTA
The DNA here is from genome assembly GCA_013407085.1 of Atriophallophorus winterbourni. Taxonomy (NCBI): domain Eukaryota; kingdom Metazoa; phylum Platyhelminthes; class Trematoda; order Plagiorchiida; family Microphallidae; genus Atriophallophorus; species Atriophallophorus winterbourni. The sequence continues at coordinate 847 of JACCGJ010000733.1, forward strand.
ATTCACAATCGAATTATTCAGCACGAATATAAATAGACGATTTGCTTTTATAAGGTGTAAAATAGTTTCTCTTTTCCAGTATTTCACATGAATAACGGAAATGCGTTATAATTTTTAGCAGAGCTGTAAAAATACAACCAAGTTGAACGTACCGCGCATGAAGCATAATCATGAGAACAAATCTAATAACACGCAATATGGGATTTGGCATTTAAAATGTTAACAGTATTAGATAAATTTTCATTCAAATTAGTAAAACTTATTTCAACTGTTTGTTTTACCAACCGCGCGGTTTTTATATCGAACATATTACTCGTCCTCATGGCGACCGCTGCATCTTCTATGTTTCAAGGAAGACCACAAGGCCAGTTGGCATTCGATGAATATGGGAGACCTTTCATCATATTCAAAGATCAAGAAAAAAAGAAAAGGCTAACCGGCATTGCTGCTCATAAGGTATTAGACTGATTGGTTCATTTTTCAGTCGCATATCCTGGCTGCGAAAAGTGTGGCAAGCACTTTACGAACATCGTTGGGCCCCAAGGGATTAGATAAACTTCTCGTGAGCCCGGATGGTGACGTCACTGTTACAAATGATGGTAGAACAATATTGGAAAAAATGGATGTTGAGCACGAAATCGCTAAATTATTGGTGCAGTTGAGTAGATCACAGGATGATGAAATTGGTGACGGAACTACCGGTGTGGTTGTTTTAGCTGGTTCACTTCTTGAACAGGCTGAACAATTGCTTGACAAGGGTATTCATCCAATCAAAATTGCTGATGGATATGAGCTGGCGGCGAAAAAATGTCTCACAGTTCTTGATGATATTAGTGATCACTTTGAATTTTCAATACAAGATAAGGAGCCACTGATACGTACTGCAATGACGGCTCTTGGGTCAAAGATGTAAGTCCACAAACTACTATTTTCATACCATCTAGTGTCAACCGTTGCCAGAGACAGTTCGCTGAAATGGCCGTAGATGCAATTCTTACCGTTGCTGATTTGAAGCGCAAAGACGTTGACTTTGAACTAATTAAAGTCGAAGGAAAAGTCGGTGGCCGCTTGGAAGATTCATTACTTGTGAAGGGTGTGATAGTGGACAAAGATTTCTCCCACCCGCAGATGCCACGTAAGGTAGAAAATGCTCGCCTTGCCATCTTGACCTGCCCATTCGAGCCACCAAAACCAAAAACGAAGCATAATCTATACGTTGGTAGTGTAGAAGATTACAACAAACTGAAGGAGTACGAACAGTCGAAGTTCAAGGAAATGGTCAAAATGTAAGTTGATTAGTGAGTTTGAATGTATGTAATATTCATCAGCAAAAATACACAGAATAGATCCACAGGCGTCAAGTTTAGATGAGTGCGGCACTGTCATCAGATGTGCACACGATTTGCTGATTTTAATTTACGCTGACATAGGCAGTAACTTATTGGCAGTTTTAGTTTCGTCTGCACGGGACCCTTGCCAATGGAGCAAATTTCTTTCGCACATCACTTCCCAAAATATTTCATTATTTGCCATGAGAGCATACTGATGATCAATACAATTTTCGCTAGCAAATAGACGAGAAAACTCGTGCGTTCTTTTCGAAAACAACAATTTACCAATTTTATAAATTATGAAAATCATAGAACGTAACAGGCTACAGAGCATTGAAATGTGCATACGAATATTAGTTCTAATGCAGCGATTCTCTATTTTCAAAGGGTGACTTTGGGTAATCACACTTGTGCGCGATAATATTCATACTATTTTCATGAAACACTGAAACCGCTTGCCGCACTTTGAAGAAGAGACTAAAATTAATACGTGTTCATTGTGCGACCCACCGATTTGTACCTCAGTCACATGAGTATTTAGGTGCTGAATGATTTTAATCTTGGCTATATCTTTTCCAAACACGGTGACCAATCTCGAACGCGCTGCTCGAGATGCGATTTCAGGACAACTTTTGAATGACAATATAAAAATTTGTGCATATGTAAGTAAGAAGCAAAATATCTGTGTATCATATAAATTTCCATTGAACTCGTTTTTTGTCAGAATGCACAATCGCTTTCTCGGTGGATTGCTGTTTATTTTAGGCTTGACGATTTTTTCCTATTACAGGGTAAAAGATACAGGTGCCAACCTCGTTATTTGCCAGTGGGGATTCGATGATGAAGCCAATCATCTATTACTTCATGAGCAATTGCCAGCAGTTCGTTGGGTTGGAGGGCCCGAAATCGAATTAATTGCCATTGCTACTGGTGGTCGTATCGTTCCTAGATTCGAGGAACTTTCAGCAGATAAACTAGGAAAAGCTGGCATTGTCCGTGAGCTCACATTCGGAACTACGAAAGATCGGATGCTTGTCATCGAAGATTGTGTCAACTCTAAAGCTGTCACTTGCTTTTTGCGAGGAAGTTCTCGCATGATCGTGGACGAAGCCAAACGATCCCTCCACGACGCTTTATGTGTTGTGCGTAATCTTGTAAGTTTTATTTGGACCTGACACCTAAAGTTTCATCCTCATGCTGAATTTATTCAAAGCACGTTTACTTCAAATACCCTTTCCTCACCAATAGATGCAATAGTATGAATCTGATGCTGGATTGTGTATGGGAAGAAAAAGCTTGCAAAGACGGTTACGCTGTATTTTACTCGTTCACGAAACTTGTTTGAATGCATGTTTCATTCGAGATGTAGGCACCCCATCCCAGTTTTCTACCTACTCTTTAGAATCCGTATCTATTTAAGTCCGACCCCTCCCAATCTTTTAGGATTTTACTTTTTCATGGTTGTGTTGCTGTTAAGCATTCGGTACATGCTACCGGTGTAATGATGTATTCTAAAACAAACAGGTATCTTGGGGGCCAGAAAAGATACACGAGTTCCTGTGTTGCCAAAATACTTTCCGAATCGCTCTGATCCATCGCAACTTATTGTTTCGATCCTAATTCTGGGTTGAATGTTGAACTGACAGTCTCTTAATCTATCGAACTTTTATTGGTACAGTGATGGATTAGGTTAAAAAAAACGCCATAGTTTTCATGTTCCGAGCACTTTTCCGGCTAGCAAACGCGCAGTAAATGTAACGCTAGAATAATCGACTGACCAAAATGCAGATCGTGATGACTTTTTCGTTTTTACTCTGTGATCCCATGTCGTGTTTTATAATACCCGTATCACAACAGGCAAAATTGCAATTACTGAATGCTAAACTGCCAACCAACTACGACACAGCTCTCGTTCTCGAAACTTGATTGATTGTATGTTCCATTCGAGGTGTAGACACCTCATCCCAATTTGTCTCCTTACGCTTCTACAGATCCCGTAGCTATTAAAGTTCCGCCACCCCCCATCTTTTAGGATTATATTTTACCATCTATTGCAGTTGTGTTCGGTATGTATTCATGTATAAAAGCACAAGCCTGATCCAGGCAAAGTGCCGCACAGTCATAGACTGCACGTGGGCTAATATACTGTCAGGTTGCCCAGGCCTAGACAGATTTGAGAAAGAAAATGGAAATAATGGTGTGACTCCAGCGTGTTTCACCATGCAGCTCACTACCGGCGGCCAATGAATTTGGCACGGTGTTAACCGCAGAGAACAAAAGTACTGTACGATTGCACATCCGTGCATCACAGAAGTGCTGCAAAATTGTACACCTACCAGATTACATACTCGTTCCAAATCGTTACTTGTTCTACATATATTTTCACATGGTGTCAATCATACAGAATTCGCCATTGTTACCTTTTTCACTTGCTGGCTCGGTACTGAGTTTTGTGTGGTTATTTGTTTCACAGGTCCGGGATTCTCGCGTCGTTGCAGGTGGTGGGGCAAGTGAACTTGCTTGTGCTTTGTCCGTTATTCAAGAAGCCGATAAAGTGGAAGGTTTGGAACAGTATGCGATGCGAGCCTTTGCTGATGCACTCGAATCAATACCTATGGCGCTAGCTGAAAATTCCGGTTTGGCCCCTATTGAAACAGTGGCCAAACTGAAGGCACAACAAGCGAATGAAGGAAACCCAAATCTAGGTGTCGACTGTCTCTCCCTTGGAACAAATGATATGAAGGCTTTAAATGTACTGGAAACTCTGAGTTCAAAACGTGCGCAAATAATGTTGGCGGTGCAGCTTTGCAAAATGATTTTGAAAATTGACGACATTCGTGTATCAGTGGATATCTAATTTGTTAATTCAGCTTTGAAATATACTGGTTACACGCGTTGTTTTATGCGGTCAAACTTTGAAGACTGATATATACGGTATAGTGCTTTGCAAGTATCAATTACCCAAGCCCTTGATTTTTCCGTTGATAATGAAGCAGCATTTTTGCAGTTGATTGTTGTCAACTTTTTTCACGGTTTTCCTTGTATCACGGAATTTCAATTACTGTCCGCCATTTCGTGGCGTATATTCATTATAAAGTAAGCTGAATGTAGATTTGGTTAGGCTCCGATAGTAACTTAAACGTACCGTTTTATTGGTCGGTGCTGTTTATTCGATCGAAGGTGGAAGTTTAAGAGTCAATTCTAGATTCAAAACTCAACCAGAATCTAACTTAAGAAGTCGGAATGCGCGTTTGTATCTACCCAAGCTACGGACTGCAGGTATAGTGTAACATGGGCTTTAACCGGAGATGAACTGTAACACGATGCCCATGGCAATGCACATAATGTAATCAAACTGGAACAACACCATGAAATTAACGAAATGCATGCTTGGCCATGTGCCAACTGGCTGCTGATATCGGAATTTTTGTTACATAACTAAGTGGCCCACGCGGCTGAACTTTAGTTCAACGCAAACGCTTGTGTCTATATGGAACTGTCACTGTCTGAATTAATACAGTACAAGGAGAACTGTTCGGGGGCACACGAATGATCCAATTCTGTTAGATCTGTTCTGTCTTTTGGGCTATGGCTAGTCTTGTGGCTGTATGTATGAAATCACAAGCCCGATCCGTTCAAATTGCCGCACAGTCATAGACTGCGCATGGGCTATGATACTGTCATGTTACCCAGGCAAATATGAGAATGGAAAACGAAACTGCAGCGTGTTTTCGCATGCAGATCACTGCCGGTGACAAATCAATTTACGACGGTGTTTGCTTACAACACATAAGTACTACATGATTACACAAACGTGTGGCGGCTGGAGATTTGCACACAAACAGCGCTCAAGTTTTGCTGGGTAAGTCACCATATGCCCTAGTCTTCTCGATATCATCTAACTTTCGAGCTGTCAATGATGTCAGCTGTAAATACCAGTAATAAAAATGATTTGTTCAACATTTTAGCTGTGGTAGTTTTTTTAAAAAAAATTAGTACATGTTAAATAAAATAACTGAAGAAATTTATGCGTATAATATTAAAAGGATAAGCTGGACGTCAATATGTTGTAATACCTACCGGCGATAAGTAACGAAGGTTTAAGTTCCCTAACAACCAAATGGTGAGTAGTGTGGTTGAAAACCTACGAAATACTTGGAAGAATCAACTCAAACACTGGGATGAAGTGCATACACAATGTACCAATCTTGAGTTCAGTCGTGCTTCCAGATCAGCATCATGTCTCGTGACAAGTTTTTTAGTCACTTCACTAGGCAACATACAATTAAGTCAGAGTAATTTCCAAATAAAGTTCTTTTTGATAAATATCTTGCAGCAAATGTGATCGACGATCTTTGACGTTTTGGACGGTTTCACCCTAGTTTTTGACGACTTTTGACTTGATGGATGTGCAATGAGTGATAATTATCCATGAGGATACTATCACTAGGCGGATATTCTCAAGAAAAAATTTCAAACTAGTTTCTAATGTCAATAATTAGTGACGCACCGGAAATGATTTTGAAACAACGTTTGATTAAAAGCGCACGACTAATTACGGGCGAATTAAACTGAAGATAAGGGAAAATACCCAAGAAAGTAAAATGAGAAACCTGTTTGTGTTCAATGCAAATATATAGGAGAGGGAACGCTTAGAAAGTAGAAGTTGTTGGGAGTTGTAGGAAGAGTTCTCTTATTGATATTGCAAATCCTGTTAAAGTTATCGTTATCTATATAGCTGCACTCATGTCATGGTGTGCAGAATGTTCTTGCCAGTCATTAAAAATGGGAATGTGAACACCAAACTATATAAGACAGAAGAGTCTTTGTCGCATGCCTTACCCGTAGAGGTATCAGGTCTTTAAGGTGAACAGTTCGGCAATTGAAAAATGTAGGGTAAGGAGAGATATTTGATTCGTTATTTTAAGAAAGGTTTTAACGTTGAGGACCTAATCTGACGGGCTTGGATTAATGACATATCGCTCAAGGTAAGAGGTGGCTGTCTCGCAGCATATGCTTCGTTCAAACCCTTAAATCTGATCGTGGGCGATCTAAGTTTTAGTGTTTTTTGTTCCAAAGCGTGCATTTTATTCTGCCGTGAACGCTTAGTGAGTTTGCTTCGTTCGTTCTACGTTAAATATATGACTCAAAATTTCTATGGACTGGAAGAATAAGACGGTCTGATTAAAATGAACCACTGCAATACCCGCCGGTGGGTTTCGATGCAATGTAGTTATTGCCCAGTGCTCTGCGTGTCAAATTAATAGTAGTAAATCAAGCACAGGCGAGCGTTGTATGAAATTTTGACTATCTTAAGGTGCCCCGTCGTCATCTAATCAGTGACGCGCATAGTTCCTGTTCGAAACTGCGCTCAAAAACGGGTTTGGTAGAATTAGTGAATATCGTATAACTGGGAGAGTGCATCGACGAATCCATACAAGCCATTGATTCTTTGTTTATTCATTGAAGACGGAAGTCCTTTCGGTTTTTTTGAGCAAGTGGTGACGTGTATGTCTGTATTTTGGTTGAACATCATGACAGAGTTTGTCTTAGTGTTCTTGTGATTGTGTTGTGCAATCCGATATGAGGGCAATGCCAAACGGGCGAGTTTGATTCAAAGGAGTACATCTATCGATTAGAAGAAGCAGTGCAGTTGTCCTATGATGATATTTGCCAGGATGAATAATCGGCTTAGTACAAAAGAGCCGAAGATTGACTTAATCTTCAGTATGAATATAAATTTCGAGAGCGTGGCTTGTCGATTATTCGATCTTGTAGTTTGCAGCCGGAGGATTCAACTGCCTCATCATATGATTATTTGTGTCGATTAAGCCTTCATCGCGATATCATTTTTAATCATTCGACATCAGCTCTTTCTAGTGTTTGAGGCGAAATTCTTTTTGCGTTTACTTACTAATAACAATAATACATCTAGCCTGATGACGAAACGTGCAAGAACAACTACGCAAGCTCGGCGAACACAAGGTGAGCACCATCCACATCCTGAGCTAGGAATATTTTCCTCTATTGCTGAACAATTTGGGCGATCAACGCTTAAAAACACCAGACGCTGGGAAAGCTTTAGTGGAAGAACAGCTGCAACCTATGAACAACTCTTTTTCCTACACGAGTGCAAACGCAGAAACCTGACCCCGAAATCCTTACAACGACGACCCCCAATCAACAATCCACGTGCATGGTAACTAATGGAACATCAAAACCGAGAATGGCTGGGAATGCTCATTTCAGATGCACACAATCGCTTGAAGAAATACGCAGAAATAATCAACATTGAAAGACAAAAGTGTGATGACCGATTTGGACCTGAACTGACGCAACGTTTAGGAAACGCCATCACAAGAACGACCCGAAAAGCCAAAGCCAACAAGCGACGTGACCTGGAAAACAAAATTCACAATACCAGCGGGGAACTTGGGGTCAAGAACCTATCCAACAGACCCCTTACTGAGAACGAACAACGCATTCTCGGACGTGGCCTCAACTTCAACTTGAAAGACGCTGATCACACCCAGTTTATCGCTAATTTGGAGTCGATATTGAAGTCTCATGCCTTATCAGAAGATACGCGCGAAGAAGTCCGACAAAGAATTCTACCCGCACTCACCAGGAACATAGAACATACCTCACTCAATAAACAGGAAATCAAAGCATTGAACAAACTGAAACGAGACCAGAACATCGTTATACTTCCCGCTGACAAAGGAAGAATGACCGTCGTAATGAACAAGGCAGGATATATCGAGAAAGCTGAACAACTACTCCGTGACACAACAACATACAGACGGATAAACGAAGACCTGACAAAACGACTTGAAAAGAAAATCAACGCAACCTTGAAGAAATTGAAGTTCATGGGACAACTGAATGGAGTAGGAGAAACGAGAATGAAGCCACAAGACTCCACTATACCAAGATTCTACGGATTACCAAAAATACACAAAGAAATTATTCCATTGCGCCCAATAGTTTCTTTGCCCGGAGGACCAACATACAAGTTATCTAAAGAGCTGCGGAGAAAATTGTTATACCTAGTAGCAGATTCGGAACATTCGGTCAACTCTGCCGAACAATTTTTGCGAAACTTGAAGAACGTGAAGATCGAAGAGGACGAACTAATGGTTTCTTTCGACGTAACGGCACTATTCACGTCAATCGACAGAACACTCGCCAAGCAAACTATATCATCGTTACTCAATGATAAAGGAACGGAACATAATGGAAATCGATTGACACACGAAAGTTTAATGGAACTGATCGAGCTGTGTCTTCAAACGCACTTCAAGTTCAATGGAAAGATATATGAACAAATCCGAGGAACGCCAATGGGATCACCGATTTCCGGTTTAGTTGCTGAGGCAGTTATGCAACGTTTAGAACGAATTGCCCTACCAATAATCCGACCAAAATTATGGATCCGCTACGTGGACGACACCTTCGTGATTATGAAACGTACAGAACTGGATGAATCACATCGACTGCTCAATTGTGTATTCACCGGAATCCAATTTACCAAGGAAACTGAAGTTGACGGCTGTTTACCATTTCTGGATGTTCAAGTGAAGCGGACAAGCGATGGAACGTTAGAGACCTGCGTCTACCGGAAAACCACACACACGGATCAAATACTGAACTTTCACAGCAACCACCCAAACACTCACAAACGCAGTTGCGTCAAAACTCTATTCAAAAGAGCGGCAACCCACTGCATACAGATGAACTGAGGAGAAAAGAAGAAGAATATCTGTTCAAAGTTTTCCAGAAAAATGGATATCCAAGAAGCTTCATACTACGCAACAGGTTCAACCGCCCCCAACAAAGAAACCCAGAAGAAAACAGAAGCAGACGCACTCTGCCCTATATCCAACATATCTCCGAAATCGCAGCTCGGGTACTTTGGCCACTTGGAATCGACATTGCGCATAAACCAGCATCAACACTCCGCAACCACTTCAACAACACGAAAGACAAAGTGGCAAAAGAAGAACAGTCGAATGTCGTCTACAAGATTTCATGCAGAGACTGCGAAAAGAACTACGTCGGACAAACAGGTCGCAAACTCAGCACAAGACTACATGAACACCAGTTGGTCGTACGTAGACATGACCGGAATTCACTGATTTCAATACATATTGATCAATTTGGACATCAGTTCGACTGGGACCGCACAAGAATATTAGCCAGAGGAAACAACCGGCGGGCGCGAGAATTCCTGGAAGCGTGGCACTCAACAACAAATTCAATCAACCAGCATCTCCAACTGGCTGCAACATATGGATCAATGAGTAACCGCTCACGGAGAAGGCATAACATGAACTCGGCCAATCCGCGGGAGTGACCGTGAACGGACAGACAGGCGGTATAATAACCAACGAATTCCAACTACAAGACGCTTCAAAAGAAGTTTTGCTGATGATGTCATCTAGCCTGATGACGAAACGTCCAAGAACAACTACGCAAGCTCGGCG